>JARHVA010009199.1:0-57500 GCA_037957365.1 Torreya grandis | reverse complement strand
ATTGTATACTTTGGTCTTATAGAACTAGTGTCTGAACACCCACTAGAGCTACTCAGTATTTTTTTGGTTTATGGAATAGAGGCCATATTGCTTGTTGAATTAGATCTCCCCTCTCTATACATCTCATTGTGGGGCATCATCATCGATCACAATTTCAGATAAGCAAGGCTACAAAAACTATAACTTCTATATGAAAATCATCAAAGGGCCCTAAATCACCTTCAACCATATCAAAACAAATTAAAAGGCCAATATCATAAAAAGATCTAGTCTTAGGAGTTTGAGGTCGGTGATCTAGTCCTTAAGGAAAATCAAAATAATACCAATACAAACAAAGATAAAAAGGGTAAATTTGAATCCAATTAGCTCAAGCCCTATATAATTATTGATAATTTTGGATCAAGAGACTACATGTTAGTGACACTAGATAGTGATAATCTCAATAAACCAATGAATATCATGCATCTAAAATGATTTTATACTTAACATGGTCAAATTTTCCTCTATCTATGGGTCCCTAATCTTTGGGGCATACCCATTTCCATTATGCTCTGTCTATCCTCATTCCACTCCATTCTCCCATTCCACCCCTAACCTTAGTCTAAAAAGTGGTAATCTATTATAGGCTTGTGCAGAATCCAAGGTCAAATATTTCAAATTAGGGAAAATTTGTTACTTTTGTGAGGGGTAAATTTAGAGAAGTATTTTTTAGTCTCACTATCCATTTTTCATGTATCCTCCATCCTATTACACCCTAATATATAGCCCCCATCGCATCTTCTTTAACGAGTGTGTCTTTTATTAGCCTCAACCTAATGTTATCCTCATTTGTCTCTCACTATCCCTAAGCCATGGTCCATAAGTTCCCACTAACTTTATTATTATGGAAGGGTCAATAATAAGTCTTTCTTCAGTGGCCCACATACACCATGCCACTGAATCTTGATCGATTATCCTAGGCCCTATATATAGTTATCTCTAATTCAATTGGATCCTTGTTTCATTATAATAATTTTGAGAACAATATACCCCATATACATATCTCCTATCATCAATATGACCATTGTACATAATCATTTCATTTCAATTGCTTAATACTATCACATGTATATGCATTTTGTTTATCCCTACCTTTAGTCTATTTTGTCTTATTTTATCTTTTGTCTATATATAGTATATGTAAGTGTTTTAAATGTGTGTGGTTATTTGAGAAATCATTGATTCTTGAATATATTAAATATATATCTTTATCTTTTTACTTAATGGGAATGACTATGGTCTAAGTGACTCTTGAGCTTATCTTGGGCAAAGCCACTTCAAAATAGAGTTCCCCCACGTATTATGTTTTTAATGTATCTTTGAATTTTATCATGTCATTAGCACACATTTATTCACTAGTGAAATATTAAAATGGATTTCATACATTATTAATGACTTCATAGCTTTCCCCCAATCCTATCACCATCTAGTCTAACCATCACTATCTAACCTAATCATCCTACCATCCCATCCCCACCCACCTCCATGGTGCAGGAGGATTGTTACCCCAATTTATGAGACATAAAAATAAAAAATGGATTATCTTTAATTAAGTAAAATAAATGCATAACATCACAACATTAATCTCATAACATCTCATGAATTCATCTTATAACATCCCTATCATCTATAAACATATCCATTTAAAAAACATTATAGCCATATAACATCATCACATAGCTAATCATCTACCTACCATATTATCATCATCTAATCTAATGAATACATATTTAACATCAATATCTAACTAACCATTTTCATCATATCCTCTTCATGTCATCATATACTATCAACAAATATAATTATCCATAATCATCACATATATCTCATAATCACAACATCAATAAAAACATAATCATTCATAATAATAATTTCATAAATCATAACACATCACATCACATCCAAATCTCATCATATATAATAATCCCAAATGTTCACATGGAGTCCATGTCAAAAAATATAGATAAAAAATATGGTCCATGTGGGCATAAATGTGCTACAATAGAAACAAACTCCATATACAACATCTCACATAATCTCGACTAGGTTCCTAGTGGTCCTCTAGGCTATTGATGTACTGATTATGATGAGCTAGCTTTAAATGTAGGTGCATGATATTTAAGTAGAACTTCTACCTCATATAGGTCTCTATAGTACCATTCCTCATGCGTTAGCCTCATAATGTTCTACATCACATCACCCATCCCACCTGCTAACATGGTTGCATCTATTTCCTCATTGGCCCTCTCAACCACCTCTTCCTCCCCTATCAGATCCCTAATATAAGTCTACATTTGATCAATTTAAGCCTATAACCTTGAAATATATATATATATATATCTTGACTCTGTATCTAGCTCTATAACATAACTATTTATGCTTGTAATGAGGTAACTATTGGCCAAATTTAGCCTACATGCCTAGTTTAGAATGAGAAGCTGAGTAGAGTCTTGATTGAAGAGTGACCCAATGTCACAAGGAGAATATAGACTTCAATATAAGATCACATATCATTTGAAACCTTTTTAACAATTTAAAAAGGCTTAAAGTGCAAATTTGGTGATCTTAAGTGACCAAACTATCATCAAGATGTCATGCAGGAATGAGTGGAGCAAGTTGGTTATGCATTTAATAAGTTCCCTTAGAGAACCTTGAAGGAAAAAAGAGTCACATGTAAATAATTACCTTAATACCAAGATCATCCTCTATAAATTTCATTTCTTGATGATTTCTCTATCTCAAGATATAAGCCTTCAACGTAGAACAAGCAGATGAAGACAGTCATATAGACATCAAAGTAAAGCTCAACAATTAACCATTTGGTATTCAAAGTGTGACGATAATGAGGACATCATTGATGATCATGTTGATGTCAAATCATGGGCATGCAGACATCAAATTTAAGCCATATCAAATAGACATTGGGTTTCAAAAATCCTAAGATGTTTGTGCAAATGTCAAAGATGTTTACACAGATGTTAAATACATGTGTGCAAACATCAAATTTGGGGCTTATGATTTACATGTTTGATTTTAAATGGTGGTCCCAAGTAGATATATGATGTGCATTCATTTGTACATCTATATCTAATAGTGAAAATCAAAGTCAAAGAATTAGATGATCTAGATTAAGGGCTCATGTGTAATTATACATAGAGATCTAGTAGTGATGATTTAAAGTCAAGGAGTGAGTGTATCCTAACGAATAATAAGGAAAAGATAGTTTGGTATAAATTGACATAGTTCTGAGTTAGAAATTGACAACCAATAAACAAAGGCAAAATCCAAATTTTTCTAGTGGAGGTCAACGAACCATTTTTTTACTCAGGTGAATGAAATTTTCAAAGATCCATGTTACCATTAGAGCTCGGTCAATAGTAGATGCAATCATATAGGAAAGATGAGCAAGGATAAAGCTCTATCACCATTAAAGTTTAGATAGGACCTATGGTTGATAATTTAGAACCTATCGACCATGTTGTAGGATTACTCCATTGATGTGTTTATTTCACATAAATTTTGTTTTATTCTTTAGAAAGAAAGTTTTAAAACTTGAAATAAGGGTGAGGTTAGTAGAACCTAGATGTGGTTTGTGTACATTGATATAGATGATTTTGGAGACTCCTTTTTGTCTTGGGAGGATGATATATAGATAATAAATCACTAAATAAATAGTTTATTAGTTAGGTATTACGGTGGATTACCTAGCATGAGCTAGATTCAAGAAGTAAAAGTTTCTTTGGAGGTTATCAATCCACACTTTTAAACAACTAAGTTCTAAAAATAGAAGATAAATTGCTTACATAAGTGATGGAGGATATTGAAATACAATATAAGAAGTGCTTGAAAAGAGATGAATTTGACTAATTATAGTAAAAACTGATTAGATATTAATGCTAAATAAATCAAACATAGTTCATAAAATAGGGTGATGTTCTGTGATCAGGGAAAAAGTCAAAAGGTGGGATTTGGTTAGGGTCTAATAGGTCCAATAAACTTGTTGTTATAAATAGACACATAGTGACCATCAATGGTTTGATAACACCATCAGTAGTTAGGTGATCATTGATGGTTAGGGGAAAACCACTGGTGATTAAGTGGTCATCGATGGTTATTACCAGATTTGGCTTTGGTAAAAAGAAGTTTGTTTAAGGAGGTCAAAAAGAAGTTTTGGAGGGTGGGTTGGGGAGAGAAACAAAGGAATTGATTACTAAAAATAGACACTTAGATTTTTTATTAGTCTAAATAGCATTGAGGTGAGTGGTTAAAAACTTGTCGTGGGCCCTAAAGCAGCTATGGCAGAGTGATGATGTCTTGGTTGTTGATTAATGAGCAACAATACTTTTGATCTTTATCATGGTTATTGGTTCACTATAAGCCTTCTTAGATTCACTGGGAGTGAGAATAAAAACTACAAGAAGCTCTGATGCACAAGACTTTGATGATCTTCCTTTCTCCTCCCCTTTCACCTCTTTATATAAGAAAAAGGGAGTGGTGAAACAAGAGGTTCAACAAGTTGTCTAATTTTAGCATTAACATGCATTGATTATGCACAAGGATAAAATATCTAGAAATTAAAAATATGAGTTATATTTGAGTGACATTTAATCCTTGAGGTAGTTAAAGGTTAACCATTAGAGGTGAAGGCTAACCATCAGTGCTTATGGGTCAAATGTCAGTGGTCAAGAAGACAAAGGTAAAATGACTAAACTTAGCCATTGTGACTTAGATTTGGTGGTTAAAAAGTTTTGAAATGGCCTTAAGGGGGTCTAGAGGTGATTCAAGGGTCAATACAACATCTAAAATAATCATGTATGGTTTTTTAGTGTTTATAGTTTCCCCCTTCTTTTATGCAGTATGTATCAATAAGTTGTAAAACAAAAAATGGATGGTGGGTCAAAGTTTTAGCTACCTCAAGTATGGGATGAGCTGTTCCCCCTCAAAATGAGAATTTATGAGGTAAAAAAAAGTTGTTTATAGGTTTGACAAGTGGTTAAATGGTTAATAAATTTGGTGGGTTGGGCATTGATGTGAAAACATGCACACAAAATATGATTAAGTGTGATAGTGTAGATCACGCATAGACTAGGATGTTATAAGTGAGGTAGGTGGGTAAAAGTAATGTCATCACTAGAAGGATAAGTGACAAGTAAACCAAGTGACCACACTTTAGGAATGGAGGTTAGATTTCACTCATAAATGCAAGTATCCTAAGTGAGGTTAATGTATTCATAGGTATCCAAGGTAGGAAGTGATCCCAAGAAGATACAAGTGGTTTGTGCACAAAATTCTCACAAATTAAAGTTGTTCAATCATGGAAATGTAGTCATTATGTTCAAAATGACCAAGTCAAGGTCATCATAAAATATGTGAAAGTCAATCCAAAAGGATATCTTCACAAAAAAACCCAAAATGACCAACTGTGAGGTTATATGGTGGGTGGTCAGTGGAGAAGGTAATCTCCCATGGTATATAAGGTTGGGGTTAGGTTGTCAAAAATATATTGAGTATGGGATGTGATGATAGGGTAGGGTGGGGTTAAAAAACCCAAGGTGGGTTGACTGCCAATGGTCAAGGTTGACCATCAGTGGTCATCAAGTGACTGTCAATGATCATACATCAACCTTAAAAGGGTAATGGTAAAAGGTTCACCAAGGGTTTTTATTTGTTCATTTATGCATTTGTAACATATAATGATTTGAAGTTACTTTGAGTAAATAAAAATGGCTATGGTTGTCTTGTGAGTGATTTTTAGTGAGTGGTTATGTTGACCGAGGTTGATTGAGGGTGATTGAATATACAAAAGGGTCGAAGCAAAGTGTGGGGCTAAGCAACACTAGTCCCAAGGGCACCTCCACATCGGTAGTCAAAGAATGAGGTAGGCATTGTCATTGAATTGGTATTTTTAGATTTTGAATTTGTAATTATTTCATTTTTTGGTTGAAATTTGTGTTGTTTATTTAGACCTAGGGTTAGGGTTAGGGTTTATTTTTTTGTTTCCAAGAATCGAGTAAGAAATTGAATAGTGGGTGGGTAGAATGGTGTTATGAATGATGGAAAAGGGTATCTAGTGTAGGTAAGATAGGAATTGTTAGCATTTTCTGTTGTTTTAGGTAGTTTTTCCAAGCCCTAAGGCTTGAAGATTATTACTAGTCACTAAATAGTGACCATCAGTGGTTGTTATCGACCAAAGATGGTCGATAGGTGACCACCACATGGTCATTGTGTAGACCATCAATGATCAACCACCCTACTATCAGTGGTCGATGGTTTATTAGTGATAGTTTTAAAAGGAACCATTTTCAATCAACCTTGACCATTGGTGGTTGTGAAAAGGTTTAGAAATGGGGTAAATTTATAGTAAATTTTTAATGTATTGAAGGTAGGATCTAGTTTAAGATGAATCTTAGATTTAGATTAGATTAGGTGAATGTAGGAAGTAGAGGTAATAAGTAGAATTCTTAGGTGATGTTTGATAGACTATGTAAACTAATGTACCAATACATCCCTATAGGTAAGGGAATAGTTATAAATACATGATGGAATGCCCTAGATATTTGACAAGGTACATCGAGGCATGATTGATGTGAATTGGGATCACATGATGGATGTGGGCCTCAAAGGCATGAGGTACTATTAGCATGTGCCTCAAGATACAACTATGTTAGTGTCACTCATCAAGATATGGTACCCTAACACTAACACATTCTTGCTTCTGACTAGTGAGATCACTATTCTATTAGAGGACATCCACTGAATAGTGTGGATACTTATATAAGGTGAGATGATATACCATATTAGCAGTGATGAGTGGGATGGGAATATGGATCACCAATACATAGAGGACCTCATTCTTACAAGGTGGAATTCAATAGGATTTCACTACACACCTTTATATCACCAAGATAGGGATACTAGGTAACTATTCACAATGATGATGATAGTTGTTACATGTTACATATTACCATATTCAAGTAGTGGGAGATTTTTGTACTTGTTGTTGGGGGTTCTAGTGGAGATTTGGTTAAATCATATAATATTTATGTGGGCACTTATATTATTAGTTTAGATCTATCAAGAGCTATGGGGATACCATGCCCATAGGAGATATGGGATTAGCATTGGTTTCAAGCTACATTGTTAGTCCTATGAGCATAATAGGGTGCTCTGACCAGTCAAAGTGTTGTGGCATGGTTTTCAATAGATGGACTTTAAATTTGGATACATGAGGTGGAGAGGTGATTGCACTCTCACAAGACTAGGAAGAGGGGCATAAGACCTAGATTAGTATTGAGATAGGCTAGAGGCACTAGCTATGGGAGATTTGATTTGGCACCCATATGTTATATTCCTAGTATGGGCAAGCTACACCAGACACACTTTATCATTATAGAGCTATCTATGGATTTACAAGAGGTGAGATCATGAGGTTCAGTTGATCCCATTTTATAGGGTGAGGAGGTAGTTTGGACTCATGCAAGATATCCTAAATGAGTTTCTTAGATATCAAAGGGAAGATGTAAATTTTCCATTGCCTACTCCATAGCTAGATGATGGATTCATTAATCATGAAGAGTTATCGATGAGGGTTGATTTTGGTGATGTAAGTGTCACTGATGACTACCCTACATGGTTATAGGCACATTATGATGTAGTCATTTTTAAAGGTGATGATGGGAAGTAGGATATGGATGTGGATATATAGGTGGGGGTAGTGATCAGAGAGATGATGATGCCTTGGATAGATAGTCATAGATTACCAAGAGGGACTAGGCATGGGTAGAACTAGACACAACACATGCATCCTTAGCATTTATGACCTATGAGAGGGATGAATCATAGGGTCAGGTGGTCACTCTTACTAGGGAGAGGGATTAGGCTAGAGCTTAGCTAGCCATGGTTATATAGAAGAGATATTCCCTCAAGAAGATAAGAGGTTGAGTACCAACACCTACAGGACCACCAAGGACTATCTCTATGGTGATATATGTAGTGATAGTGGAGGAGCTAAGGTATTATGAGGCCTTAGTTTTCAAACATTTTCTAAATGAGGCCAGATGGGGTGAGTACATAGCAAGGATCAATGGAGGAGCTAGTAGTATGACATCGGGTCAATGGGATGCATCTGTAGGTGGATAAGCAGGCTCAAGAGGTGGGCAAGATCTAAGAGGTAGTGATGCTCTAGGGTCTTAGACTCATATGAGACCTTGTATTTTGATGTATTATATGATTTTGATATCAGCTTGCAAGTTGATGTAGCAAGATGTATGCACCCTATTGAGAGTCATGGATACTATTGTATATATGATCATTATTTTGATTATGAGTACATGATATATAGATCTAATCTTGGTTTATGGGTTGTGTTGATGGTTATGGATGTGATGTTTTTTTATGTGATGATGTGATTTTATGGTGATTATGATGTTATGGTTCATGTGTACTTTTACCTAGCTAAGCATGTGATGATGTGTATATTTAATTTATGCTCATGATGATATTTAATATTGATGGATGTTGTTTATGATATGATGATGATTATGATGTGGTTATGGTTTATTGGTGACTATGTTTATGATGTGTGCTCATGATGATGTTGATATTTGATGGATGTTATTTATTTGATGATGATTAGCATGTTATGTTATGTTGGACATGGCTATGATGTTTGTGATTATTTTTATGGTTATGGATGACTATGTTCATGTCATGGTTATGGTTATGATGTTATGATGTTGATATGATTATGTTCATTCTTTTAATTAATGATTCTATGCTTCCTTATCTAGATTATACATGTGGCGGATAACATATGTGAATGACTCATTCATTTTTTATGTATGACTAAATTGTGGTAGATATGATAGATGGTTAGTCGATGTGATTGATCACTAGATGATGTTTGATATGTGAGATGGTTAATTCATTAAAATGTTCTTATGATTAAAAATACTTAAACAAATAAGGTAATAAGGCAATCACTAACTAAAACACATGGTTAGTTGTTAAATGTTTTTAATGAATTGCATTTGTTTAGATGAAGATGGAGTAATCTTAAAACATAAAGAGTAAGTTGGTTAACAAAATTAAATGTGATAAAAGATAATACAATCAAAAGACAAACATCTTAATGAATGTATCAACAAGTAGGTATGAGATAAATAAGAAAGCATGATGGTTCTTCATTAATAATGACCGATACAAACTTAGGTTAGATTGACTTATGAACATAAGCCCTTTGAATGCTTCATATTAGCATTCGTTAGTTAGTTAAAAGGTTTCTTGACCACCCAGTATCAAGTAATCTAGTAAATTCCTTGCTTACAAAGGATATAAAGGGGAGGTGGATGATGATGGAACCTTCTTGTGAGACTAGCATGCCTCTTCTATAGGTTATCAAAGAGCTAGTATAAACAAGTCCATATCATATAAGGTGTAGAATGATCGATGCAGGAAGTCTACTTATGAAATCCAATTGTGATTTCTAAAATTATTTGTGCTTTGTCTAATTTTGTAATGGTTCATTAGATTAAGAAGTTGATCAATACGAGAAGCTTCCCATGAATTGTTATGCTTTGACAGATGTTTTACTCAACCATCCTTCAAGGGAGTGGTCTAAGTTTGTGATATTTGTTTAAGGATTTTGATATATGTCATTAAAGGGAATATTATACCTTATATTGAGTAATTGTGATTAGTTTTGGTAGTTGTCCTTCAAGGGGGCAGTCTATGAATGCTTGGAGTGACACATAGAATTTTTATTTTTTTGGTTGTGTTGTGATTTTTTGAATTTTTTTCTTTTGTTATTGACATGGATTTGCTTATATAGGATTAAAAGTTTCACCTTTATAAAGGTATAACTAGAACACAAGAAGGTTCATGATGGGTAAAATAGGTTCAAGCAATAATGACAATGGGAATGTATAAAGAGATGGAAATTACCATTAAAACCATGTCATGGGTAGAGATGTGGTACCTATGTTAGATTTTAGGTGAGGACTATAACAGATAATCACATGATTTAGATTTAATTGATTGTCCTTAAAATAAGGAGATGCATGTGATTGAAAACAAAGGATGAGCTTAAGTTAGACAAAAGGTGAGTTTAATCTTGTTTAATAAAATAAAGGACATAGATGTGAAGCATTGAGGGGCTTGGGTTCTAGTTTCCCTTTAAAAGAAGACAACTGGTAAGCTCTCAATTCATACTTATTCATTATGATATAAGGTCCAATATAATTGAAATTAAACTTTCCCTTCTTGATTTTATCCATATTGGTGACATGTTGATTTTCATTTAGGATGAGGTCTTCGATATTGAATTCCTGTACTTTGAGGTGTTTTTTATAAGCATTCTTGATTAACTATTGATAGAAACGAATATGGGTAAGCATGGATAAATGATTTTCATCAAGTAGATCAACTTGGGCCAAACCTTCTTGAAAATAATTGCTCTCAGAAATGAGATCTTGAAAGGATATACAAAGAGAGAGAATTTAGACTTTTAGAGGCAAGATAGCCTCTACTCTAAACACAAAAGAGAAAAGGATAGCACCCATAGGGGTTTGAATACTAATATGATACACCCATAAGGCAAAGGGGATGTGTAGGTGCCAATCCCAACTAGATACATTAACCATTTTAGTTAGCATGTTGTTGAGAGTTTTGTTAGAAGCTTTAGCATGTTCATTTGCTTTTGGATGATAAGGTGATGAGAAACTTAAATTATACAGAATGTGTCACAAAGACCTTGGACTTTTTTGTTCATAAAATATTTACCATTATCAATGATAATTTTGTGTAGAACACCAAAATAATAGATAATGTGATTGTTGATAAAATTGACAATTTTTTTGGCTTTGGTTGAGATGAGAGGAATGGCCTCTACCCATTTGGTGAATTTTATATTTTAGTGATGATATAATGATTTCAATGAAAATAATGGGAGTTAATTTTACCAATAAGATCTAGACCCCATTGCAATAAGGACCAAAATTTTGTAGAAAATTGAAGACTATGGCTAGGTGCATGATGTAAATTGGCATGCTGTGACATTTAACACATTTATTCACATAATCATAGAAATTTTGGTTAAGGGTGATCTAATAATATATAAATCAAAGGATGTATTTAACAACAGCTAGACCACTAAAGTGTCTTCCACAAATCCCACCATTCATTTCTTTGATAGCATAAGAAGATTCATGACTATGTAAGCAATGAAAGAGAAGGCCATTGAATCCATGCTTATAAAGGATTCCCCCTAATTTGGTGTAATGAGAGATACCCTAAATTAAATCTCTTTGGTCATTCCTATAAAGATTAGAAGGGACTATGGTGAGGTTGAGATAATCAAATATCTAATTATACCAAAGGTCAGGTTGGGCCTCCTCCACATTAAAATGGTTGGAGACTCTAAATTGATATAATAAGACTAGGTAAGATGATGGAAAATGATATATAGCTTAGAGGAAGAAGGTGGGGATGGGATCTAGGAAGCAAGAAAATCCATCGTATTGACAAACTTGTTTGTAGAGTGCAGAGTGGCTTAGATAAGGTAATGTTCAAATGATGCTAAGAGTACATTAGCTAGTTGTTTATACTATTGCAAACCATCATTATTACATTGGTAAGAGCCATTAATTTGATTGAACACAAGTTGGGATTCACCAAATATATTGATTATTTTGACTCCTATGGCTAAAGTGATTTGAAGACCTATCACTAGGGCTTCATACTCAGCCATATTATTGGTACAATCAAAGTCAAGTTTGAAGGATAAACAAAGTAGTTTAGCATCAAGGTGGATAAGGATGATACCATATGTCCCATCATTTTGACCTTTTAACCCTTTGACCATCTAATAGGTGATGTTTTCTTGAGAAAGGGTGGTGATGGACTCATCAAGAAACTCTAGGGAAGGTAGTTGGTTATTTGTTAAGGGTACTTCAGCTAATTGGTTGGTGACGACTTACTCTTTTATTGATTTCTTCTAGAGGAAATAAATTTCAAACTCAACTAATAACATGAGCCACTTATCCATACACTAGTTTGATATGGCTTGGATTGTATAGACTTGAGTAGGTTGGTATTGGTTATGACATAGGTCTTATTGTTGAGAAGGTAGTGATAATATTTTGTAGTCATGAAGACAAAAGCAAGGTAAAGTATTTTGGTATGGGTATATTGAGTCTTATACTCTATAAACATATGACTTATGTATTATATGGCTTGCTCTTTATGTTTCTCATCTCGATGATCCAGCATTGCCCCTAAGGAGTGGTCAGTGGCAAAAATATAAAGGTAAAAAGGTTGATCTTCCTTGGGAGGAATGAGGATGGGTAGAGATAGAAGGTACTCTTTAAGTGAATCAAAGTAATTTTGATAGTCTTTCCACTTAAAAGATACATCCTTTTTCAAAAGGTAGTGGAAAGGTTGGCATTGATCAGAGAACTAAGAGATGAAGTGATGAATGGATTGGAGCTTCCCCTACAAGCTATGGAGTTGCTTAAGGTGAGTAGGAGGAGTCATGTCAAGGATTGATTTAGTTTTTGTGGGATCAAATTTAATCCCTTAAAGGGATATGATAAATCTAAGGAGGTTTCCTAACAAGACCCTAAAAATACAATTCTTGGGGTTAAGGTGGACATGGTAATGGATGAGGAATTGAAATATAATCTTAAGAACATCCAAGTGATATTTAAGACATTTAGATTTACCAAGAAGGTCATTGACATAGTCTTCTATTATTTTTTTGAATAAGGTCATGGAACATGTAGGTCATAGCATGATAGGAGGTTGCACCAACATTATTCAAAACAAAAGGCATAACCCTATAGAAAAAAATTCCCATGGGGTGATAAAGGCAATTTTATGTTGATCTTCAGTAGAAATTAAGATTTGATTGTAACCTTAGAACTCATACCTAAGAGATAAAATATTATGGTCAGCTATAAGATCAACAAGATGATCAATGCTTGATAAAGGAAATTCATCCTTTGGGCAAGCAAGGATAAGGTCATGAAAGTCTATACAAATGCAAATTCCCCATATGGATTTGGTGATAGGGATGACATTCAAGACCCATTGGGGATAATTAATAGGTTAAATAAAATTTATAGTAATAGACATTAAAGTTATTCTTTGATGAGAAGGGCTATGCAAGGGTGTATTCATCAAAGTTTTTGCCTAACTGGCTTAGCATCACGGGTGGTGACTAAATTATGGGTAGTAATGGAGGGATTAATTCCTGGCATGTCATTATAATACCAAGCAAATGTTATGGTGTGGTCTTGTAGGAATGAGGGAAAATCCTAAAGCTCCTAAAAAATTAGCATAGCCAATTCTGAAAGTGCATGGGTTATCAAAAGTACCCAAGTTGATATCCATGGTGGATTTATTTAACATGGTTGAAGTCTTAAGAGCAAGAAACTTGTGGATAGAAGAATATTCTACACCTAGATAGGCAAGAATGGAATTTTCATCCTAACACTAAATAATATTAATGGTAGGAGGGTCATCTTTAAACATCTCAGGATGACATAGAGGAATGGTCATGGTTTCCCCATCCTTTTGATAATTCAAGGGTCTGAGGCTAATCATGTTGATGAGCAAAAAAATTTAGGTGGGATGACATTGAAATCCTCACATTTTGATGGCGAAGGGGTTGGTGGGGATGGGAAATCTTTCTCAACAATGGTGATGGGAGGTAGGTTGGTTTGATTTTTAGGTGGTGTGAAACTAAGGCCATGCTTTTTATGAGGTTTTTAAGTCTTGATTGGAATAAAATTGTGTGGTCCATGTTCATATCAACCTAGACCAAATCCCTTCCAAGCACACCTATAGAGGTATGTCTTGGAAAACTCTATTTTATCCAAATAGGAGAAACTAGAGGTGAATGTCAAGGTGGAAAAGAGGTGGTGAAAGTGTCAAGGGGTTTATCAAGTCCTCCATAGATAAAATTGGTTTGAAATTTTAAGGTCCCAAAAGGAATAATGGATCTAATATTAGGTTCATAACCAGGTTGTTAGTCAATATTCCCATACTCTTGGGTATTAGGAAAATAATATAGTGTCAAAATGCGATACTCCCCCAATAAAAGACATTAAAAGGTTAATTTCAAAGGGTTCATTATGGGAATTTGGGTGGAAAGGATGGATGAACTAGTTGATGCTTTATTAGTAGAAGAAGATGGGGCTTCATATTTTGTTGATGAAGGCTTTTTGGATGGAGGAAGGAGAACATAATTGGGTTAGTACGTCATGTTATATGATGTAAAAGGACTTGAGTTAGCTTGTATGGTCACAACTTAACCTTCATGTTCAAATTTTATGCAGCGATGTAGGGTGGATGGAACACAACCCATGGAATGAATCCAAGTGTGTCCCAATAAAACATTATATTAGAACTCACCTTCTACTATGTAGAATAGCTCAAGAAGTGTGTGGGGTCCTAGACAAATGTGAAGGATAATAGTTCCTAAAGTTGTGTCCATGGTGTCATTGAATGATCAAAGCATTGTTGAGGTTTCTAATATGATGTTCTCTGGTAATTTGATTTGGTCATATGCATGGGAGGAGATAATGTTGATGTGAGCTCCTCCATCAATCATAACCTTCTTAATGTGGGATTGGTTGATTTACATAGTAATGAAGAGGGGAGGATCTGGATCATCTAGATGGATGGAGGGTATTTTTGAATCCTTGAAGGTAACAAGGTTATAAATCTGAAGAGCTCTGACAAAGGTTGTTATAAGTTGTGGGTCTTTTGGTTTTACCTCTATGGACTACATATCCTCTATCATTTCATGGTGGTGATGGGGTGAGGTATTGATCAGTTCATATAAACTCATCTTCATTCACATTTGGTGAAGTTGTTTCATAACTACTCATCGGGTTGACTAAGAAGGGTTAGATTGGGAGGTACCCAAGATGGACACCTTTGGTTTGGTTGAAGGTAAACGTACTTGGTGTTGGTTGGGTGATTGGGTTGTGGAAGAGGGATATGTCCATGGAATGGACACTTGTTCCTTTCCCTTATCCTTTTTTTGAGCTTATGATCGTGTGAATATATGGATGGTATAGATTTGGGAAAGAGTTGGGCTAGAGGATTTATTTAGTTCCTCTTCACTCTAGGGTGAGAGTGGGGGAGTAGGTAAGTGTTTTTTGATGGCTCTTAGTTCTTGTATTAATGGTGGGATAATAGGAGGCTCATCTGATAATAAGTCATCCTCATGATATAGTTGATGGATTAATATTTGGAGAGCCTTATAGTTCTCTATATCATACCCAGGTGTTTTATGGTATGATCATACTAATTTATCAATATACTAGTATAGTTTAGGACTATGTGGGTCAAATGGTTTGATACGTGGTAAGGTTAAGCAAGATGCTTGAAATAACCTTTGTAGGATGGTTGAGTAGGACTCAAGTAAAGGTGGCAAGGGTGTGGAGGTCTTAGGTTTGTTAGTTGAGGTAGAAGTCATTTTAGGATTAAGCTTGATGGTAAGATATTTGGGTGGAGTGTTCTTGGTGGATGGTTTTGGTATAGATTGAATGGGGATGGGTGGCTTGGAGGTAAAAGGTGTTAGGGTAGATGTTTGAGAAGTATGTAGTTTGGTTATAGAAGGTTTGGTGAAAATAGGTGAGGATGAAAATAGGAGTGATGATGTAACCAAAAGTGGCAGGTGGATTTGGGTTTTGTCTGGGATGGTTGGTTTCCTTATTAAGGTAGAAGGGTGAGGTGCCAAAATAGAAGTCAAAGTGGAGAGGGGAGGAAGAGTTTTGGTTTGTGGGATCTTGGCTGATTTTACCCTCTTTGTTGGTTTAGTTTGGGGTTTATTTTGTAAGCTTGGTGGCCTTAAATCCAACTTTACTGATGGGTGAGTAAGGCTTTGATTAGGGAGCATGCCTAGGTTTTTGATGGGTGTGGTTACGATGAGCAAAGATACTTGGGCTATTATAAGTGGAGTTGATTTGGTTGGTTCAAATATGGCTTGAGGGGTAGGGGTTTCTAAATTTTTATTTGGAGTGATGGTGGGTTTAATAGTGGAAGTGGAAGGTTGGGTTGACAATGCCATGGTTGAGGGCTCTTGCTTGGTTAGGCAAGGAAGCCCAAGATGATGCCGAAGCGTGGCACAATCCACATTGGGTTGGGATAATTACCCTAAATTTTTAACTAGCCTAGAGAAGGGCTTATAGATCAGTTTGATCCCTTTGGTATTGATCTCAAAGGATAAACCCATGGGTGGAGAGAGAGGAGTGGTTACCTCATCTTATTCCTCAATCAAAAGTTCCAAGGTTTAAGAAGGTGAATATTCTATAGGAGAGGTACGTAGAGTGACTTCTTCCTTAAGAATTATTTCCAAAGGAAGAGTGGATTATTTTATGATGGAAGAGAAGAATACAGTGGTAATGGTTGCTTATTTTGGTATGTCTTCCAAAGGATAGGTTGGTAGCTCCACTACCTTGATTAGTGGAGAAAGGGGAGTGGTTGTTTACTTTGTATTGATTTCTAAAGGAATAGAAAGTGACTCCACTACCTTCATAAGTGGAGGGGAAGGAAAGGTGGTTTAGGAAATGGTTTCCTCAATAATGAATTCACTAAGAACTATGTTAATGGTATGGACCAAATGGTTGTGAGAGGATTCCACTCTATTGTTTTCATTGTTCACAGAAGTGGCATGGTTGGGTAATGGCTATATAAATATGTCAAGTGATTGATTTGGGGGTACATTTGGGTTATCCAACACAAGTTCCCCCTTTTCAATCAAATTTTGGACAATGTTTTTGAAATTATTACACCTACTAACATCATGCCTAATGACATGGAAGAAGGCACATAATTCATTCTTCATATACCAACTAGGTACAAGATGAGAGGAATTGAATTGTTGTGGTGGTTTGATTAGTGGGAGTTGTATGATATTTGATTTTAATAAATTTTCTAATACCAAAGCATATGACTCTTAGCAAAGTAAATTATTTTTGGTTGTTGTGATTTTAGTTTCTAGTGTTTTGATTAGAGGAATTGTAAGAGTTGGGTTGGTTAACAACCAGTGGAGGAGTAGTTTTAAGGAAAACCACATTCATGATTCCCTTGTTTTTGGTGTTAGTGTTGGTTTGATTTTTAGGTTTGGAGGAGGGAGATTAATTTGATTTGAAGGTGGAATTATTGTTTCTTAATTTTAACTTCCCCTCATTAATAACTCTATTCTCTAGTTTTTGTGCCATGGTGAAAGCCTTGTCAAAGGTCCTAAAGCTTTGAACCCATAAAGTAGATTAAATGTGTTTGTCACATTCCCAAGCAAAAATATCAATCAGCTTAGGTTGGGGTAGAGAGAAAGAGAGTTGGTTTATCAAACCTCTCCAATGGGATATGAATTCATCTATGCACTCATCGTCAAATTAATGAATGGAGTAGAGATCAGTGATGAAAACCTTCTTATATATGTTTATGGAAAAGTTGTCTTAGAAAGTTTGAGCCAATTAGGCAAAAGAAAAGAGGGAGTGCTTTGTAATATCACTGTACCAATCTAGTGTTAGACCTGATAGAGACATGGGAAAGGTGCAAAGAAGGAGAGCATCATCATAGGCAATCAAATAACAAGAATTCCTAAATGCTCTCAGATGTTGTTAAGGGTCTTCCTTGCTCTAAAATTTTGAAATTTTTGGAAGTTCCCATTGATGAGGATAGGGTTGAATGGGGATGGATGGATGAATTGGTTCATTGCAAATTTCATTGTATGATAAGAGGTTATGGGCACTAGAAATAGATGACTCCAAAGTAGTCATTTTTTTCATCAACATCATTACTAAATTGATCTATGCTTGTGCACCTCTAAAGTTATAAGGTGCATTTTGTTGAGGTTGGGTATGTGTAACATACACATAGATGGTGGGAGGTTGAGAAGCTACCATATATTGGTATGTGGACATGGCTGGTTGGGATGATGCTACATATGAATACATAGATATAGGTGGTTGGGTGGAAGGTAAAGGTACATACCCTTATGGGTTAGGGACATAGCTTGGGCTTGGTGCAATGGGCACCTATTGAGGGATTAATGTAGGTTAGGTTAGAGGTATGGTTTGGTTGGTAGGTAAAGGATAGGTGGTAATGTTGGTATTAATGGGTGGAAGGGTAGAAGTTATGGCAACCACCAAGCTCTAGAATGGAGTGGAGGTAGGTGGGTTGGAAATAAGATGAATGGTGGTAACACTAGTAGAGGGTACTCCCATGGTAAGTGGAGTACCGATGTCTAAAGGTTGGGTTTATCCTATACTAGAAGGGTTATTGATTGGGGTGGAAGGTGTTTGGGTGTTGGTTGGTTGGGTGGGTTGGTTTTGAATGGTGGTATTGGTGGGATTATTGGTAGAAGAAGATGTTTAGGTTATTATAGGTTGGATAGAAATGGTAGTAATAGAGGTGCTACCCATAAGGTGGGGCAGCATACAATAGGGTGGATCAATAGGTGAATATGGAGTAGGGGTATGGTGGCATATGGTGTTAAGGTAATGTTGGAGAGATATGGGGTTGTTCTCCAAAAAGGTGGTGAAATATGCATCACCTTGGGCAACCATTCGAGGGATATTAGGACTTTCAAAAGGATGGGCAAAACTCTCTGCATCTAAGACATACTCCATAGATGAGGGAGAAGAGGAAGATGGATGATTAGGATATGGATCTTGATTGGCTTGGTTTATTAGTTGTTGCCTAGTTAAAACCATGCAAATAAGGGAAAAAGGAAAATACAAGTAATCCCACAACTCAAACAAAGAGAATACAAGAAAAATTCAAGGAAATGAAACACACACACTAAAGAACATTAAATACTAAGGTTATTTTTAGTCTTTCTTGTGGCTTATGTCTTAAAATTTAAGAATTGTGTAACTCACCTTTGGTTTGTAGAGTGAGTAATATATAAGATCTCTATAGTTGGTTTTAGGTAGTTTAGGCTCTCAAAGTGATCTATGTTGGAAATCAGTACATGGCTTGATATTGGGGCCTACCCCCTCACTTCACACATCGTAGCAATAAGGGTGTTAGGTGCTTAACCAAGATATATCAATTATCAAATATTATAATCAACCAGAGAACTGAGTTGGTTCTCCCCTTGGTGATGATATCCAAGTAAGATAGCCAAGAAAGGTGATCACTAGGTGATGAAATCTCAGTTGGGCCTTATGTCAATATTTTTATACTTGATTAGGTGTAAGTGGTTTAGTCTTGTTTGTGTGATAAGAGTGAATCTATCATTAATTAATCTATGTGAGCTAAAATAAGTAAGTAAACAATGTATATAGTCAATTTTAAGCCCAAAATGAAATTTTGATTTCATTATATGAGGAAAAAACAAGAATAAAAAGTACCTAGATGCAACTATGAATGCAAAACAAGATTCAAGGGTCCCACCAGGCATGCCAAAATGTTTCACATAAATTTTTCTTTATTCTTTAGAAAGAAAGTTGTAAAACTTGAAAGAAGGGTAAGGTTAGTCGACCTTGGATGTGGTTTGTGTGCGTTGATCCAAATGATTGTGGAGACTCCTCTTTAGCTTGGGAGGATGACCTGTAGATAATAAATCACTAAAGAAATAGTTAATTAGGTAGGTAGTAGGGTGGATTGCCTGATGTGAGCTAGATCCAAGAAGCACAAGCTTATTTTAAGACTATCAATCCATATTTTTAAACAATTAATTTCTAAAAATAAAAGATAAATTGCTTGCATAAGTGAAAGAGGATACTAAAATGCAATACAATAATTACTTAAAAAGAGATGAATTTGACTAATTATAGAAAAAATTATTAGATATTAATGCTAAATAAATCAAATATAGTTCAAAAAATAGGGTGACATTCTATGATAAGTTAAAAAGTCAAAAAGTGGGATTTGGTTAGGGTCTGATTGGTCAAATAAACTTGTTGTTGGAAATTGACACACAAAAACTATCATAGGTTGCATAAGATAGGTGGTGATTAGTTAACCATCAGTGTTTAGGTGACAGTTGGTGGTTAGGTGACCATCAGTGATTAGGGGCAAACCATCAGTGGTTAGGTGGTCATTGATGGTTATTATCACATTTGGCTTGGGTAAAAAGAATATTGTTTGGGAAGGCTGGAGAGAAGTTCTAGAGGGTGGGTTGGGGAGAGAAACAAAGGAACTAATTACTACAAACAAATACTTAGCTTTTTTATTGGTCTGAAGAACATTCAGTTGAGTGGCTGAAAACTTGTCAGCCCTAGAGAAATTCTAGTAGAGTGATGATGTCTTGGCTATTGATTGATGAGTAGTATCACTTTTGATCTCTATCATTGTTATTAGTTTGTTGGAAGACTTCTTGGATTCATCAAGAGTGAGAAGAAAAACTACATAAGAAGCTCTGATGCACAAGACTCTGATGATCTTCCTTTATCCTTCCCTTTCACCTCTTTATTCAAGAAAAAGTGGTGAAACAAGAGGTTCAACAAGGTATATAATTTTAGAATTGTCATGCATTGATTATGCACACTAATCAAACAAATAAAAATAAAAAATCAAGTTGTAGTTGAGTGGAATTTAACCATTGAGGTAGTTAAAGGTTAACCATCAACAGTTGAGGCTAACCATCAATGGTTATGGGTTGACTATCGACAGTTGAGAGGATATAGGTAAAATGACTAAACTTATCCATTTTGACTTAGGTTTGGTGGTTGAAAAGTTATGAAATAGTCCTAATGGGGTCTATGGGTGATCTAAGGGTAAGTGAGACATTTAGAACCATTGTGTACAGTTTTTTAGTGTCTATAGTGTTCATTTTTCTTCTAGATTGAAAATCCTCATGTGCATCGCTTCTTAGTTCTCACATGGTTTAGAATCAAAATAAGTCTTCTTGGGCCTAATATAGAGATCAAGCAAGACTAAATATCTATTAGATTTTTATGGATATTATGACTATGTAAAAATCGATAGATTGGATTGTTTTTTGATTTATGGTGGACCTATGTTCAAGTTGGATAAAATACAAACATAAATGTGATTATGCAGAAGTGTCTCATCTTTTGATATGGTCAAAAAAATTATAAATAGGTACTTATGATTTTCAAAAGTAGATGTGACAAGAAGCTATTAGTTTTAAGCTATGAGAAGTTTGTCCTCGTCAGTAGATCAAGTAGAGATTGGCAAGAAATTCCGAGGAGACCTAGTAGATAGATAATGACAATGAGCATTCATTTTTGTTATAGAGTTGTTAAAATATTGATCCCTTCTTTATAAGATCATGACTCAGTAGCCTTGAATTGGTGATAATCCATCACAGCTTCCCCTCTCTTATCCCCCTTTTTCTATATGTGTTCCATATTATCCCACATTGTAGCTCTCTCTGGAAGTTTTTTAGATAAGAAATATCTAAAAAAAATTAGAGAAATAGACTCTTATGCTTTGGATTACTTAGGCTATGCCAAAATTTATATTGTAACACCTTTTAATACAATAAATACTAAATTCCATCATTTTTGTAAACTAAATTGAAGTGTGTTCTATGACGTTATGTACTTTGGTTAAGTTAATATATGTTTTCCTTGCCTATGTCTAAGTTTCCTCACCTTCATTAAGTGAGTTTTAGTCCTCACAGGTCATTTTAAGTGTAATATATAGTTTATTGATTAGCTTGGAAGTGGATATCTACCCTCTCATTCTAATTTGATAGTTGGTCAATGCCTTATTGTGAAATACTTATGTGGGACTGATCTTCTTTGGTTTTGATTATGTCTTAAAGTGTTTCTTGTTCAAAGTATAAATGTTCCAATTACTAGTGTATCACCTCATTTTATATGCTTTCATATATTTTTACTTTCTCTTTCTTTTTCCAATAAATTATTAGTTTAGGTGATAGATCCAGAAGGAATTCATCCTTCGTTAGAGGTTTGACCCAAGTTTAGGTGACCCGTAGCCTAGGGTCATTCCCATGTTGGACTAGATTTATGTAATAAGACTTAAACAATCTCCTTACTTAGCTAGGTTTTAATCTAGGACACCAACAATTTGGCACACCCAATGGGACCAAATTTTCCTTGGCATAGTTAAGGTTTAAATATTGAAAAGAATAAATTGTAGCAAGAGGAAACATCTACCATCATCAAAATCTAATTATTATTCAAGTTATAGTAGCATCATCTAGATAGTGTTTTCATTCCAAAAATTACTACAAGATCAATAAGTAAAGGTACTCATTTTAAACACATTGAATTTCCTTCTACTTATAAAAAACAAGATTCAATAAGACAAGTCTTGATCCTCAAAATAAATATTCATCTCCTAGTCATCTTATTGTCTTAATTAAAGATATTATCCCCATTACCCAAATCCCCCATTACCCAAATGGTTATTAGGAATCAAGTTTTTGTTTCATTCAATAGGGTTAGTCTCCTGAATTTAGCCAAATATGATGACATTCATGTGTCTACCCTTAAGATTATTCCTTTCTTATCAAGAGAATGGGATAAAATAACTATTATTGATCATATCCAAGATGTTACCAACCTTTGTTTTATTCACAATGTTGTTTAAGATAATGTGACTATCAGATTACTTGATGCTTCCTTCAAAGGAAATGCATTACAATGGTATAGGAATCTTCCTTTGAGCTCGATTGCTACGTGGGAAGAGTTAGGTGCAGCCTTAGTCAAGCAATTTGAAGACAAATATAATCATCTATCCTTGGTTAAATAGTTGACTACCATTAAAAGGTAACCCCATGAATTCATGTTTGACTTCAACCTTAGATTCTAAAAGACATGGACTAAGATACCTACATTGGTTAGACCATCCCTAGAATATGCATTCTTGTACTTTTTAAAATCCCTTAATTCTAATATTAGTGTGATGATACAATCCATGGGTGGCAATACTTTTCCAAATGCCTATGATATTGTAATAAGAGCAGAGAATAGCTTGATATAAGTTAGTAAACTTTATTTAAGGCCCCTAATGCCTATTTTCCTATAACTACAACCTATTCCACCCCCTCAAGTTCCTCAAATCCCATCTATAGCTCTTATTCCATCTCTTAAAGCACAAGTTGTAACCCCTTCTATTCAAGATAATGAGATTGGAGATTTAAAAAGTATGTTACAAGATTTTGGAAATAAGATAGTTCAACTCAAGAGACAATAATACTAGGGTAGGATTTATCAGCAACAAAACTAGAACACCTATGAACCCTCCAATAATCAAAGGCCTACTTATCAACCTTTCATAGAAAATATACCAACCTATCAATCTCAAGGAGCTATAACCAAGGATAAACCATATGTAACCCTTGACCCTAATGTACCCTCTAGTTTATAATCTATTGATCCTACACCTCAAAACAACTTGATGCAAGATCTAGGTTATTAGATTTTTAATCCCAATGATATACAAAATCAAGCCTTGGTATCATAGGATATTATTATTCCACAAATGACACAAGAAGAGTTTTCTCTTCAAGCATGTTAGTATCAAGAGACAAACTTGATACCCCAAGGAGAGGCTCAACAAGTTCAATGGTAGCCTAATGCCAATAATGTGAATTAGAAAATATATGATCATGTATTCAATCATATTGGTGAGACTTGCAACATAAGTGGTCAAGTTACAGCTCTAACTAGAGCTAAAAGAAGAGGTATTGAGGAAGCTTAAAATATGAGAAATACTTCTAGTATTCCTAATATTATTCCTAAGAGTATCAAGGATCAACCTACTGCCACTATAACATAGAACAATCAAAATACAGAAGTTGGGAAGGTTCTTCAAGTACCTTTGATTAGAGAACAACTAGTGGTTCACAAATTGACTCCAAAGGTTAATGGAACCTCATTTAGTATAATAGATCATATGAATAAATCCAATTTCAGAATTATCATGTGAGATTAATTTCTTATTCCAGGGGAAAAGGGCATGCTCATCCAAGAGCTTTCATCTCTCAAGGTGTCTCAAGAACCAATTAAGAAATAAGGTACTATTTTAGCTAATTCAGACCAACCAACCAAGCAACAAGATTAGTAGGTATAAAAAATGACAAAGGTATACAAAACTAATGTCAAATCAAACAATACTTCTCATTTTTACCTCTCTTTGATAGTTGATGACTATTTAGTTCATAATTGTATGGTAGATAGTGGATCCAGTAGCACTATCATGCCTAAACAAATTGCAGATAAGATTGGTCTTATCTATGAACCAAATATTAAAGGAGTGTTTCAACTAGATGGGTCACTAATAAAGATAGTAGGCATCATCACAAATCTAAATTTGGCACTACATACTTGTCCCAATGTTACCATTCAACAAGATGTAGTTATAGTGGACTTGCCTCCCTATTTTTCTGTCTTTCAAGGGACTTTACCTCAAATATTATAGGATACTTATCATCTAGTTGGACATATTTGATTTTCATTACTAGGTATGGTGCTAAGGTAACAATATGTTTTTAACCTATTACATGTTTCCATTTAGAGCCATATATGCAAAGTATGGTGAACACTAATTGTACTATCTCAGATGAGGTGCTAAAAATTAATAAAGTAGAGACTGAATCACATCTAGATGAAGTTCCAAATATATTATTTGATGAATGAGCCTCTTATTTTCATGAACATGATCCTTATATGTTAATTGAAGAAGGACTTGGTGTTTATTGCCTTAATGAAAAAGACACACTGATTCCAACCTTGATGAAGGACGAGTTTGGTGATGGCTTGTAGCAGCTATACTTTGATGGATCAAGGAAAAAACATGGCACTGGGGATAGAATGATGTTTATTTCTCCAAATAATTAAATTTATTTCTCTTTTCTCAAGTTTTATTTTGGTTTCTCAAACTATGTTACTGAATATGAAGCACTAGTTCATCGTTTACAATGGGCAAGAAAGATAAAGGTCAATACCTTACAAGTCTTTGGTGATAGTAAACTAGTAGTCCACTAAGTAAGAGGTATAAATATATACAAAAATCAATTTCTTAGGTATTATAAGAATATAGTATGGGACTTAATTTAAGACTTTTGAGCTTTCAATATTTGTGACATATCACAAAATGAGAACAAACATGTAGGTAGGTTGGTTGCCATTCGACCACAAGTCAGTATCCCAAATGATATAAAGAATAAAAAGGTTCAATCACACATCAAAGTGGTTATAATACCTTCTATTCTAGAAAACCATGAAAATTGGCAAGTGTTTGAAGATGATGATCATATTTTCAAGTTCTTGCAAGAATAAATTGAATTTTCCTCAAGGAACCAAGACAAGTTCTTGCAGCAGTATGGTGACTAGATTGTGCAATTGAAGACAAATAAGTTTCCCAAAGGGTTGGTCATGCCTGAGAATATATTTAGTAGAGATGATTAATTTATAAAAGATAAGTTCTCATTGTCAACAAAGGAGGAACACTATGTAAATGTGGAAATTGTAAATGGTAAGAACTTGAAGTTGGGCAAATTTTTCACTCCTTTAGAAAAAGAAAATTTCATTGAGTTATGTTCAAGTTTTGTAGATGTATTGACATGGTAGTAAAGTGACCTTAAAGGATTTGATCCAATTCTAGATCAACACACCATTGAGTTATAATATGAGACTAAGCTAGTAAGATAAAGATAAAGGCCTATTAATCCAAAGCTTGAGCCTTTGATGAGATTTGAGCTTCATAATATCATTGACTTATCTATAATATTTTAGATTAAGCACTTAACTTGGGTGGCAAATATTGTTCTAATATGAAAAAATAATGGTGATATTAGACTGTGTGTTGATTTTCATGACTTAAACAAAGCTTCACTTAAAGACCACTACTCATTTTCATCAATAGAACAAATTTTATAGTTGGTTTCAAGTTCAAAAATGTTCTCCTTATTGGACGGTGTAGTGGTCACAATAAAATTTTGGTCAAATAAGAAGACCAATTCAAAATATCCTTCACCACAAAGTGGGGGAAATTTACATATAGAAAGATGACTTTTGGTTTATCCAATGCTAGGGAATCTTTCTAGAAATCCATGGTGTTGGGTTATTTTGGTTAAGTCTAGTTCTAGAGTTGAAGTCTAACCAAACATGCTAGTGTGTTGTTCCTTTTACGTAAGACCTAAGTCTTGTGCGTTTATCCAAAGCACATGAAAAAAGACCATTTCCCATAGGTTTTGTAACATATATTGGAAGACTTTTTCATATTCCTCAATTATGCAAGGATTATGTAAAATCATAAACTTAATACTTCAATCCTATGAGTTCTAGATTCGATTAGCATTATCATGTAGATTATAGTCATCTTCTTATTTAGCATTAAGTATTTGGAAAAAAACACTAGGTTTGTTCTACAAAGAGTTTAAAAAATAATTCACAACATCACTAATAATAACACAAGTTGATACAACACACTATCATATATTAAGCTTAAGATTTAACATGATAACATTACAAAATTCTTCCATCTATCTCCTTTTTTTTAATGCTTCATAATAGGGGTATTTATATTTATTTTTCCCTAACAAAGTGTTTAAAATCATAAATGGTATGTATAGGTGGAAAAAAAACTCTCAATAGACTAAGATTCATTACTCTTGACAAATAGTTCTTCCTCAAGATTTGGGCCTTTATGCCCCCTAGATTCTCACTCTATGCTATATCTTAGCCATCATGTGTTCCTTTCTTTATGGGATAGAGAAAGACCTTTTATCAATAATGTTAGAGTGTCCCATTTGAACCATTCATTCAATTGCATCCCACTCCCCACATGATCCCCTAGTCTTTCACTTTTGTTTCGAGTCCTATGTTCTCAAGTTCCTCATGACTTATTTTCATTTGACTGGGTCCTCTCACATTGGTCCTTCCATGCCATTGTCTTTTTTTTTCCATAGGTTCTACACCATAATGTTTATATGTCTATCAATAATGTGCCATGGTTATCCCATGCCATGGTCCTTCCATGATGTGTTGGTCCCATGCCAAAATGGGTCAACACTTAGTCCAAATTCAAAGCCCAACATCACCCCACACTATGTTCTTAGTCCATCTTGGACTAAGTCATGCTAGTGTCCTCTAAAAAATTAGGCCCTTTCTGCTCAAGTTCTTTCTTCATATTGTATAAATGGGGAAATGCCTTGATAACCTTCATAGTTATTCCTTCTATGGCCTCATTTGATGCTTTTATCTCCTCGGGTTAGGTTAGAGTCTCATTGGTATTCTTTACTTATTCATCTAGGGATACGATAGTATCCTTTTGGATGTCTTCAAGTGTAAAAACCTCCTTATCAATCTATCCTCATAGGGATGCAAAATTTGCACTTAGTTGTTGATGATGCTTATTAATGGCATCCTCCATTGTCTCTACATCTATAATTACTTTGGCATGCTTAGTACAGTCCTTTATTAAAAGTGAAACATCAATCAAGTCTTGCCTCATGTCCTCTTCATATTGGAGCAAAACCTCCAAGAATTTATTAGGGCATGTGAGCCATGTAAAAATATCATCCAAAATAAGGATAGCTTCCCCAACTTTCTCTAAATAATGATTGTAGATGTCAGTGTCTATGGTAAACTATTCAGTCAATTCTAATCCCTCATCTATCAACATGGGTTGCTCTTTGAGTTTTTTGAGCATTATTTCTACCAAGGTTTCTAATTTTCCTATGGCATCCCCATCAAGAGGTATGCCATTGGGGATTCCATCTGCTAGCACTGAATCTTCCTTTAAAATTATTTTAAAAATGTTTAAGACCCTTACTTTTTCCTCTGTGGCCTCTTGGAGTTTTTATTTTGTTGAGGCCACTTCCTCGATGAGTGCTTATTTTTTTAAGTACTTTATTATACATGCCTACAACTCTAGCATGTTTCCATTTAGTTGTACATGTAGAAAAATCCACCAAAATATTATAGTGTGTTATTTCCATACCCAACTTCAAAAATGTAGTGCTTATGAGTAGAGGGGAGATATTTTGGGGATCTACCCACAATGGTTTTGGTAGCATGGGATCATCTAGGCCTACAAAAAGGCTATCATGTGAGAGCTCAAATTTTCAATCCTTATTATACATGTCAAATAATAAGGACACTTGATCACTCATTTCAAGATTTTCCTCATTGGGGATGAAGTAAAACCAAAGATAGAGCATATTTCCTACATGCCAAACTAATAATGTTCACATGGATTATTAGTGGCAACTTCATCATGTCCCTCAGAAGTCTTAGTCAATCCCTTCCCCTTATTAGGGTCTTGGTTAAGCTCAATCTCTTCATGGCCATCCATGGCCATCTCACTTTCTTCACCATCCTCCTCATGGTATGGTGAGCTAACATCAAGTAAGGAGTCATTAGAAGTAACATGTTCCTCCCATACCAGGGAGGGAGTTCTCTCAAAATCTAAACTGAGCTATGAATCTACACCTTAGGATTGTATAGTTGGGGTGCTTGTCTTGGTGGTTGTTTGCAAGTAGTATTGTATTAGTGATTGGGGGATATGGTGGAGGTAGAGAAGGTGGGGGTAGAGAAGGTGAATGTGGAGGTGGAGAAGGTAGTTGAGAAAGAAGGGGAGTAGGCTGAGAAGAATAAGGTTGGGGAATCAAAGAGTGTAGAGGAGTAGAGCATGGAGGAGATGGGGATGAACATGAGGAAGGTTAAGGGTGAGGTGGAGGTGGAGGTGGCATGGAGGGATGAGAAGATGTGAGTCTAGAGGGTTGTGCCCCTATAGTCTTTTATTTTTTTGGGGAGGCTTGTTGTCCACTTGCACTTGCACCCACATCTATTCACTTCTTTTTCAAAGGAGGTGCTAGGGGGATTTTTTCCTTAGAGTCTCCACCCTATGGGTTCTTTCAAGGGTGTAGCATGTAAAATAACAAGTGAATTTACTTCTCAACTAAAGTCTATTTTCAACCTCTCCATATAGGCCTTCTTGCCCAGATACACATATAGATTTCAAAGAGTGTTAATCTTTGTGTCTATCCTCTCAACATATAGAATTATGGGCTTCATGTCATATATCTAATTGATAGATTCTATGAAGTATTTCATGAAGAAGGAATAAGGTAGTTTAAGCCATGCTAAAAGATCTCTTAAGGGGTTCATATAGATCTATGTGAGAGAGAAGTATTGTTTTATAATAAACTGAGCTTGTTCCACAGCCAAAGGGGGTAAGTCCTTAGGGATGCATCATTCATCCTCAAACACTAACTTCATCCCATCCAACCAATACTTCATCTTAATCTTGTAGGATGGGGTGATGTGTCTAGGGCAAGTGAACACCTTGTAGCTCTCAGTGGGGGACCTATGGGTTTTAGGGTACACCCACTTTAATGCTCTAGAACTATAATCTGGTACCCTAATTTCATCAAAAACCAATAAAATAAGGATCACCCCCCATGGAAACCTATACTTGGGCTTTCGATGAGCCCTCTCCATGTCTTCAACAATTTTTTGGGTGAAGTACATGGCCTAGTTATACTTTATCCCTTGTGAGACTTGATGAGCAAGGTAGAGGTGTGTTATATCCACCTTTTTTCATCAATCATTCCCTATAATATTAGTTTAGATGATCTACATTAAAACTTAGAGAGAGATATTTTGTAGGTTATTGATGTGCATAACATGCCCTTGCTTTTGATACATCAGCATTATGGTAGTCTTCTATATCTCCTTAGTATTAGCTAAGCCATCAATTACACTTAGTCTCAAGCACTGTGGCCCCATGATCTTGTTGATTATTTATATAATAATCTTCATGTTATGCCCTGTGAATTATATGTAGTCCTCATGGATGCACGAAAGGAGGAATTGTACCACTTTCATGGGCTTACCAAAATATGACAAGTTGAAGAGATAAAATAACCCTATAGCATCCAATTGATTTAAAATGGTAAGGTCATACACTAATTGGTTCCTAGTGTTGGTGGTATCCACTCAATAATCATTCTAAAGCTCAACCTCATTCATAGGTTGGTGATTATTGTAGTCAAAAATAGTGAAGGTAGAGACCTTGGAAACCCAATTTTTTGCATGTAACACTAAATTTGGATATTGCATCTCTTCAAAAAATAAGGATGGGGGTGGGGATAGTGGGACCTTCTATGTCACAAACATATGTGCTTACTTTCCTTTCTACACCATTATTTCCTTATCTTCTTCTATATGTTATTCCTCTTCTCCTTTTGCACTTTGTACTTATTCTTCTAGGGTCTCTTCCCTTATTGGGACCCAATCTCTTTCACTCACCTCTTCCTCTTCAGGTATTATTGTCATTTTCAAGTCTTTTGGTCTTCTTCTTAGGCCATATTACCCTTCATGGAGCCAAAAGGTTAACATGTAGCCATCTAATGTTTTCAAAGGAATACATGTTTGTAGAATGATGCTTCAACTTTTTAAGCTTGAGCACCCTTCAATGGTGGACTTACAACTTACAACTCTTAAAACCCATAATTTACCCACCAAACCAAAGTTAGAATCCCTCTTCTTAGCTTGGTAATGACCTTCTTGACTTGATAAGGATGTAAAATTCTTCACTTCACTCAGGAATTGATTGGCTTATCTCTAGTGGTCATTTTCTCTTGGCTCTAGTAAACACTTGATCTTGGCTCTAGATATTCAACGTTAAACACAAATTAAAATGTGAAATGTGTTTAATTTTTCTATTTATAGGTTCCAAGGGGGGTTTACTTTCATTAATTCCCCTCCATCACCCATCATTTTTGGAATTTAATGCAGATATTATAATGATCATGTATATATCCTTGCCTTTTTGTAATTAATGTCTTAATGGTATTGTCCCATCACACCATTAGCATGCTTCTTGCCATAACTAACCTCATCACATTTGTGGCATGTCCAATCTCAGACTTTTCTCTGAAGTGGATGACAGTTATGTCCTACACTTTTTGTGAGGTGGGAGACAGTTATCTCATTTCAATTTATAACTTATGATGGGAACCTTATGCCTTTGTGCCTTAAATGACTCATGTGACTTAAAACCTTGCATGCCCTTAATAAATTTCACACCAAAGTAACTTTCATGCTTAACTTGTGTGATTTTTAATTTTTTCTTTTCAAACTTGAGTTCTTACCCCACACTAAAACATGTCATGTCCTTCATAAATAGAACAAAAACTTAGAAAACAAAATTACAAAAAGGAAAATGGCATGCAACAGAGGCAGCATTTTTATTGAAAGCAGTAAATCCTAAACTAAATGGTATAAGCCTTATTGATTAAAAAACTTTCATTATTTTGAAGTGAAGTATGGAGGAAGTTGACTTCCATTATAATTCCCCAAGAGGAACTAACCATATATCCTTTGTAAATGGCATGCTCTAGTAGGTCAAACGTTATGTATTATAAACAAGCCATCCCAATGGATGCAAAGCTTTCTAGGGTGGTGCATGAACTTAGAGTCATGTAAAAAGACCTTCATTCTTAGAGAAAATATTTTTTTATTTATATGGTGATCATGCCATGCCTTTTACTTTCATTTCTCTACATCTTGGCTCTACAGGTCTCATCTAGTTACATTAAAGTGTCTAAGCACATTTTCAAGGATTCTTCATCATCCAATTTTCCCACATGCCTGATATGGATGGATGGCATCAATAAATCTATTGGAATCAATGCTTCCTTACCATATACCAAGTTTAATGGCATGTTTTTGTTGAGGCACTTATAGGTAGTTCATTAATCCTATAGTATTGTAGATACCCTATCATCCTATTTAGTGTGGCCAATATTTTAGATTTTAGTTAAAGTGGTACCTAGGATCTTATTGAAAGCCTCAGTAGTTCCATTGGCTTGTAGGTTATAAGGTGTTGTTTTATTATGTGTGATTATGAACTCAGCTAGTAAGATGCAAATTATTTCATTCAAGAAGTGGGTACCAAGATCACTAGTGAAACTCAAGAGACATAAAAACTAATTTGTTAGGTTTTCCTAAATGAACCAGGTGGAGGTAGTAGTAGCACAATCATGCATTGGTGTAGCTTTATCCTATAACATAAGGTAGCCAGTTATCATAATGATATATTGAGAAGCCATTCATCATCCTACTGGAGTAATGGGACCAACAAAATCAATAACCCATTTTTCAAAGGGTTCAAGAGAAGGGATGGGTCATAAAGGCATAGCATCTCTTTGGTTAAGTTTGCTTATGCACTAATAATTGTCACATTTCCTAACATATGCTTTGGAATATTGGAATAGAGTTTGCCACCATATTCTATCTAGAAAAAACTTTTGCATGGTAGCTTCTCCAACATAGTTCCCTCTAGTAATACCCTTGTGAACTTATCTAAGTACCTCAAGGTGCTCATGTTGCATTACACAATGTCAAAGGACTTCATCATGGTCTATTTTGTAAATATCACCTACTATGAGCTAGAAGGGGGTAGCATGAACCACAAGTTGCTTTTTTCCTATGAGATGAGAGATTCAAGCATGGAACCAGTAGTCAAAAATGATACAATATTTTCTAGTCCTTTAGGCACCCTGTTACTCGAAAGATTTGTATATCAGGAATATCATCTTTTATTACATGTGGTGGTTCTTTAATCTTGATCCAAGATAGGTGATCAAGTCCAAATTTAGCCTTTCCAAGTTTCACCATAATTAAAAACTAGAATTCTTTAAATAATACAATTTAGTGATAGATCCATCCATGTAGTATGGGTTGTTGACAAGGTACTTCAAAGCCTCATGATCTATATAAAAAATAAAAAAGTGCCTAGAAGGTACTCTTGAACTTCTTCACATCATTGACCATAGATAAAGCTTCATGCTTCATAGTGGTATATTTTCTTTTAGATAGTGTTAGCTTCCTACTGGCAAAGTAAATTGGGTGATCAAAGTGACCATAACTTGGTTGTGTAAGAATCGTGTCAACAGCCATGCCAGATACATCAACATGGACATGAAATAGCTTTGTCCAATTGAGGAAATATAGAATAGGGGTAGTGACCAAATTTTCCTTGAGTGTTTCAAATTCTTCCTTACAAGATCAAATCCATATGAGCTACTCATTCTATTTTAAAATTTCTTCTAAGGGTAAAGCAATATTGGCATAACCATGAATGAACTTTATACAATAACCCATGTGGTTGAGAAAGGCATGGACCTCACATTGAATCTTGGGTTCTAAAATGTGAAGAATAATAGATAACTTCATCAGGTCTACTAGAATTCCTTCCTTACAAATAATATGCCCTAGGAGCACACCAAAAGGCATCATGAATAGGTACTTCTTCAAATTTAGGGAGATTTGTAACACTCAAAAGCACTCAAGCATGAGTCTAAGATTATCACAATGATCCTTCACCAAACCATATATCATCCAATCATCTAAATATACTTAGACTAACTTGTGAGTGAAGTCCTTAAAAGATTAAATTGTTATTCATGAAAACACTACTGGGGCATTTTTCAACTTGAAGGGCATAATAGTATAGCAAATGATCCCCTTTCTTTGTAAAAAGTTGTTTTAGGTTGGTCTTCCTCAGCTATTTGGACCTGATGATACATCAATAATCCATCTATAAAGGAGTACACTTCACAACTAGCAACACTTTCAAGTATTTCCTCCATGAATGGCATTGGAAAGGGATATGTCACATAAGATGCAATGAGCACTCAGTAGTCCACATAGATATGAATGCATCCATTCTTTTTTATACTAATCACCATGGGACTGACCCATTTAAATTTTACAATGGGATTGATGACTTTGGTATATATCATACTATCAATTTCCTCTTTAATGCATACCTAAAGGTTAGGATTCATCATGTATGGTCATTTTTTAACTGGTCGAGTGTTGTTGACTAGCTTGGTGTGCATCTTCCTTAAGGATGGGTGGAATCCTTTAATTTTATTTATACTTCCTTGGAAAAACATCCTAATATTCTTTTATCAACTCAAATATTTTTGTAATCTTTGTGTCAATCCAATAATTTCTTATTGTGGCCATTTTTTGTTTTTGGTCTAAGTTGATGTTATATTGAATAATCTAAATAGGTCCATGGAAGGTATTATTCATTCTGATACTTGTGTCTTGAAAAGTTATTGTGTCAATTTATATAGGAATATCTAGATATTTATACATTAGGTTAGGTGGAGTAGACCCTTCTCCTTCATCTACCTAGAAGACAAGTTTTTGCTTTCCCAAGTAAATCTCTTCGCATCAGTCTACATCAGGAATTGGCATAGGTATAGGAACTTGAAGTGTTAAAGGTTCATTGAAAAAATTTAAATGTTACTCAAGGTCCTAATATATATTTACTAGGTGGTCTTCCATGGGACTTGGATCTTTGAGAAATGCTTCATGCATGGTCTGGAGTGTGAGGTGCAAGTCCATCCTTAGTGAAGAATAAGATAGTGTCAACTTCATATTATCCTTTAATAACTACCATAACCTAGTACCCATGTGTCTCTCTTCATGAATATACCATGATCATGCCCATATGCATAAATTTACATAAAATGCATGCACCCATAGGTACTTTGGTGAGTATGTTTCCTCATTCCTCCATATTGTCTTACAAGCCTCAATGTGAGGTTCAGGTGCTTGCATGCCACTGTAACTAATTTTTCCCCTAACCTTATTGTCATAATGAAATCTATGATTTAGATGGAAACTTACTTGATATTAGTACATAAATTACTCTTTATGAGTATGCCACCACCTTGTGATGATGCCATCAAAAAGGTGGTCTAATGATCTCATCCAGTCATTTTTGGTGTCATATAATTTTTTGAGGCATTAGGAAAAATTACGTACCTCCATTTATCCTTAGAACCATGGGGATTCATCAAGTCTTTCCAATGGTGGTCCTACTAGTGGCCCTCTCATTGCTAACCTAGTAAGGTGAACAAACTTGTGACATTTAAAAATTTGGAGCGAGTTCTCTTGACTATTGATAGTGTTACATATCCTCCCAGTGAGATCATAGTCACCATGAGCCCAACAATTACAATCATTACTTGTAGTATTAGATATAGACTAGTTATCTATCCTTAAAATAATACCATCTGGGGTGGGATCATATTTTTCATCACTTCTAGTAGTGACATTATATAAGTGGTTGAGGTCTTCATCAACATTGATGGGCTCTATATAAGGGGGTCCTTGTGTTTGATCTAGTGGGATTATGACATTCTCAAAAGTAATGTAGTAATTTTAAAGCTCAAGTTTGCATTGTTATCATAGCACCAAGGTTTTCCCATTAGATTCAGGTAATCATTAGCTTTAGCTAACTCTAGAACCTCAAAATCCATTTTGAATGGTACTCCAAGTATGTCAACCATGGCATTCTTGAGGACCTAAATAATGTGCACGTGAGTCTTATTTGCCATAAATAAAATATGAGGTGAAGGTTATAGCTCTAGACTAGACATTTTTTGCCAAGAATCCTTGATGAGGACATTGAGTTCCATGCTAGTACCCACTAAGATGTCCTAGATTACCCATCCATCGATGGTAGCATTAACTAATATTTCTCTATCTTTTAGGGGAGTAGAGGAACTAGGAGTATCCTATCATTGAGCATGATATAAAAAATGGTATTCACTTTACTAAATGAGCTAAGGGTAGACTACATTTGGTAGTTAGGCTTTACTCTTAAGCCAAGCATTGAGCTGAGGGAAAATATCCTTATCCAGCATGCACTTTCATAATTCTTGGAAGTATCCCATGCCATTGGGTTCAGCTTCTCTTTTCACAACAACACACTGCATTATGACCTTATCTTTAAAGAATTTTATTTCTCCCTAAAGTTCAGATATGATCACCATCATATCTTGGAAGACATAATTTTATTATTAAACATCAAGGTACTTCCTCATTCATGGTTCTTCCCATTGTTCCTTCTCGATCGAATTAGTTGTTGACTGGGTTTATCCCCCATTGCAAGTGGTAATTTATACTTGTTGAACTATCAGGATGGTTGGGCATGCATGCCATTGTGTTTTATCAATTCAAATCATACTATCACCCATTTCATTTTGATCCTTGGTAATATATGTATATAGATCAAGACACTCTTCCAATTGGTGGTCCTTTTTATAAAAAGTACATGTCAGGTAGTCTGGGGAATCTCATTGATAGTGGTCTAGTGACCCACATTTGTAATAAGTCTTGGGTGGGAAACATCCACCTCCTCATCCTCACCCTCTCCCACATATATGGTATCCACCATTGTATTTATTATTTACTATTGATTTTTGGCATGTACCACATGCTTAAGCTTCATGGATGTCACTAATTAGATGGCAATCATTAGTATCATGAGTGTAGGCATCATAAATCTTATAATAATTACACACCTTAGTGTGTATACTCACTTAAGAAGAGGACAATATTATACATCATGTTCCTCATGATATATTTCATATGTTTGTTTAAGTACCATGCAGATGTCCCTACATGGGTAGTTACTCCTTGTGTGTCCTTCAATTTCATAGTTAGTGCACCAGACACCATTGTGTGTCTCATGTGCATTATTTGTAATCAAATTCTCAATTTATAATACCATTGAGGCTATCTAAGTTTCCATAAAGGGACAAATATTGGTATCAATGCTTCCAACTACTTCAACTTAGAGAGTAACTTCTAAAACTTCACATAGGCTAGTGAAGGTATGTTGTGACAAGGTTCACCGAAAGGGTAGTAGTAGTCCTCCCACAAACCATTATGCATGTTAGGTACCATTAATTTCAAATGATAATTTAGATATAAATTTCTTAAACTTTACATCATATTTGTGCACACTTTTGGTAAGTCCTTGATTTATGTCCTTCAGCATTATCATGCTTTATTGTTCAAATTTAGGAATGTCAAATTCCTAAAAGAATGTCATTTTGAGTTGATCAAATTTGACCACCACTTTTTAAGGGTTGAAATTTTGGTACCACTTGTGCATGTTCTCTAAAATCTTAGTTAAAAACTATGTGGCCTTAAATTTAAAAGATGTCATGCCTCACACCCTCCAAATCAATTCGCATTTATGGACATGCTCAACTACATTCTCCACCCCTTAGTATTCAATTAATTGTAATGTCATCTTATATTAGACCATAGTTGATTGAGGTGTTCGAATGAGTGGGTGTTGGGAACCTCCAAATCCACTCCCTTGAGGAGGGAGTCCACTTACTCTTGCACCACTACCTAGTCCTCTTACAGCACCTCCAGTATCAGTGCTCATGGTATGGGGCATGGTATCTAGTTAGTTAACCAAGTTTGGGCCTATATTTTGTCCTTGAAGACTAGGTCCACTAGGCATCCCAAGTTATGCCATAAAATTCCCTTGAAAAGGGAAAGATAGTGTTAAATATAAATGAGTTTAAAATTTCTTAGTTTTAGTATCCCTTACCAATTCAGACTCTAACTCCAAACTATTTATATCCTAATTTTGAATGTGTACTCCATCTAACTCAAAGGCATGAATGTGCACTATGTTAGGGGAGCCTATTTAGTTTAAAATTAGTTCCTCAGTTCCTACTACCCAACTAGTTTCTCCTTTATAGGATAGAAGTGGCATAGAACATAGCCTTAAAATGATGGGATCCTCATGTGTTTCCACTTCCCTACAGCTCTTAATACTATTCCTTGAGTTCTCCCAGTCTCTTCTTATGCCGCTAGCTCCCATGATCCTTTGTCTAGCTTAATCATACTTCCATTTCCATAGTGAACATTAGTTGGCTACCATTTTGAACCCACAATATTATATCAACTCATACTCTTCCCTTCCAAATGTCCATCCCATGTACAAGAGGATTTATTCCTCCATTGGTATAGTTTCTAATCCAAGGTCAACAATTAATTTCTTAATTTTAAAAGTAAAAAGCATTAGACAGTGACCTTGTGGCTCTCAAATAAATTAAAACTTACATTCTTCAAGGCATGAATAGGTGGTCATAATGTACTCTAGAATGTAACTATTTTGAAATCCTTTCTACCAAAAGTTGATTTCTCACATTCATAGGACTCCAAGTCATGCTAAAGCCTTTTATCATTCTGACATCCAAGATTGCCTCCTTCCAAGATTCCTTAATAATCCTTGAGAATATTCTATAACCAATCATGTAAAAAATTGAGACCTCCAAAAATAAGGTTTCATACAAGGGACTATAGATATTCTACTCCACCTTCTATCATGCAGAGATTCATGGCTCAAGATACGGTATTGCAAAATTATTTTCAACACTAGTAACCCATTCTTATATATTTTGTATCATAATACACTCAAATATCTTCCCATGATTATGCTTTAAGTACTTCAGGTCCTGGCAATGGAACCAAAATGTTGGGTTATTTTGGTTAAGTCTAGCTCTGATGTTGAAGTCTAACCCAACATACTAGCACACTAGCCCTTTCACATAAGACCTGAGTCTTGCACACTCACCCAAAGTGCATAGAAAAAGACCAATTCTCATAGGTTTTTTAGCATATCTTGGAATTCTCATAGGTTTTGTAGCATATATTGGATGACTTTTTCATATTCCTTAATTAATCAAAGATTATGTAAAAGCATAAAATTACTAATTCAATCCTATGATTTCTAGATTTGATTAGCATTATCATGTAGATTATAGTCATCTTCTTCCTTAGCATTAAGTATTTAGAAAATAAAATATGAAGTTTATTCCATAAATACTTTAAACAATAATTCACACCATCACTAATAGTAACACAAGTTGATATAACACGCTATCATATATCAAGCTTAAGATTTTCCACCATAATACTACAAAATTTGTTTGTCTATCTCCTATTTTTTGTCAATGCTTCACAACAAAGGTATTTATACTTATTTTTCCCTGACCAAGTGTTTACAATCATAAATGGTATGTATAGGTGGCCAATAAACTCTCAACAGACTGAGAGTCATGGTGCTTGACAAATAGTTCTTCCTCAAGATCCGAGCCTCTACACACCCTAGATTCTTGCTCTATGTTATATCTCCTTAGCCATATGTTAATTTCCTTGAAATTTGGTATAATACCTCTTATCAATAAGGTTAGAGTGTCCTATTTGAACCATTCTTTCAACTGCATCCCACTTACCATATGCTCCCCTAGTTTTTTGCTTTCATTTTGAGTCCTGTGTTCTTGGCTTCTTCATGACTTTTTCTCCTATGACCAGGTCCTCTCGTGTTGGTCCTTCCATGTTTTTATCATTTTTCATCCAGTAGGTTCCACACCATCATGATTCTACATTTTTCAATTACACACCATGGTCTTCTTGTATCATGGTCTTTCTACATCATGTTGATCCCACACCAAAATGGGTCAATACTTAGTCAAAATTGAGGGGCTAACACATGGATATGGCCTTCCAAGGTCTTGTTAACAAATTTATACTTGTTTATTTGGATGACATAATAATGTTCTCTGAGAATGTAGATGAGCACATGATTCATCTCAAATAAGTGTTTTAAAGGTGCAACCAATTTGGGGTGTCTCTTAATCCCAAAAAGTGTGTTTTCTCTATTCATGAAGGTAGGTTTCTTAGACATGTGATTTCTAAACATGGTACAAGTATATATCCTGATAGGATAGATTCAATTCTTACACTTTCCTTGCCTAAACACAAGAAATCTTTTCAAATATTCTTAGGCAAGATCAATTTTTTAAGAAGGTACATTTTAGATTTTGCTAGTTTAGTTAAGCCACTTACATTGATGTTAAAAAAGGTTCAGAGTTTTAGCTAGTCCAAGGAAGGAGTGAGGAGCTTTGAAGAGATCAATAAATCTAATCCTATAATCTTAGACTCCTAAACCCTGATTTCACAAAATGTTTATTCTTGTACACCTATTCTAACATTAACACAATTTAGGTATTCTCATGCAGCAGAACCAAGAGGCTTTAGAGTAGCCAATATCCTTCTTCAATTAAGGTATGGAAGAATATGAAATAAGGTACTCTTTTGTTGAGAAGCATGTCCTTTTAGTTGTAATGTCTCTCAAAAAATTTAGATACTTGTCTAATAATAAGATACATCTGATGGTTGCACATTTAAGTATCAAGGACTTCATGAACATCTAGCCCAAGATTTAAAAGAGGCTAGTGGAGTGGTTATGGTGTCAAATGATGAAAAATTTTAAACTAATTACACCTCACCTTCCAATTGGTTCCAACACATGGTAAGATACCTCTAGAATGGTATTTATCCTTCTCATATGACCCCTTCAAAAAGGAGATATTTCAGATTGCTGTCAATTCCTTTCTCCTTATTGATAGCATCTTGTTCAAGAAAGATATCAATGGAATGTTGCTAAGATGCCTAGAGCCAAGTCAAAATAGATATTTCTTGATCAGTTTCATGATGGACATGGTGGAGGACATTATTTAGCTAGAATAACATCCCATAAGATCTAATAGGTGGGTATTATTGGCCAAACATAATTGGTGATTGTCATGCATGGGTTAGGAAATGTAGATAATGTGTTATGTTTATTGGAAAAGTAAAACTTGTATCCTTACCTCTCTAGCCAATTGCAGTGAATAAACCCTTTGTTTAATGGGGATTGGACTTTATTGGTCTCATTAACCCCCCTTCAATCTCTAGACATAGATGGATATTGACTGCTATAGATTATTTTACTAGATGAATAGAAGTAGTGGCATTGAAAGAAGCCAATGAGTCCAATGTTAAGTATTTATATGAAGGTTTGCTTACCATATTTGGAGTCCCTTTAACCATTATTTATAACAATGTTACGGTCTTTATGGGGTCTAGAATTAGCTAGTGGGTAGTTCAACATAGTATTTTTCTTAGTATTTCATCAAATTATTATACACAAGGCAATAGCCTCATTGAGTTCACTAATAAGAATGTGTTGAAGATTATCAAGACTATTAAAAACAATCAGAGGTCATGGCATCTCAAATTGAATTTAGTTTTATGGGTTGATAGGATCACCTATGAGAGATTAATATCCAATTCTCCATATAAGCTGGTATATGGTAAGGAAGTAGTAATGCCCATTTTTATTGAATTTATGGCTTTAGAACTATTGGCCATTTATGGCTCACATATCAAGATTTTACCTAGATAGATTAGGTTGTTAATGGATGAGCAAATGAATATATGTTCTAGATGGAATGAATGGAATGAATGGACTAAATATATCATGTAGTTTGTAAAGCTTTTGAAACACTTTAAGTTCACTTAAAGTGTAGTTTGTCCAAATTTAGGAAAACAAGTCTCCTTGGTGGTCATAACATTTAAGATCATGAAGTAGGTTTTACACAATCCCCAAGAGCTCATTCAATCCTTGAAAATTCATGTAAAAGGTCAATCATAAGCCTAAGTGAACCAAGCCATCACTAAGACATCATGTAGGAACAAATAGACCAGTTCACTTATGTATTTTATAAGTCCACTCAAAAAGCATTACTAGCCAAAATATTGAAGTACCACATAATTATTCATGATAGGAACATGCTCTGAAAGTTTCAAGTTCGTGTGAGCTTTTTGGATCAAGTTATGAAGCTTCAAAATCAAACTAGTAGATTAAGACATCAGTGAAAACATCAAAATAAAGCTCCAGCAAAACCACCCCTTTTGATCTTAAATTTGATGATTATGTGAATATCAATGATGGTCATACAAACATCAAATTTAATCTCATGAAATATTTGTTGGTTTTCAAACAATGGGTCCCAATAGATCTAACAGTCCATGGTGTATCATACATCTTGATCCAATGGTGTGAGATGAGTCAAACAATCAAGGAGCTCAAGAGATTGACATGTGTCATAAGTGCATGAGGTTTTAGACTGACATCAAATCCTAAGAAATAACACATGAGTGACATGTGTCACCAGCTTGGATAAAGTTGACAAGTCAAGGGTAGGATTGATGGCTCTTGCTCAATCATACAGATCAAGATTGACGACATGAGTAAAGGTCAAAATGTCAATAGTCTGATTCATGGTCAATATCCAATAAGCAAAGGGCAAGCCTATGATATTTTTATGAAATTTGGTAATGTATTTTTAGACCTAGGCAAGGTAAAGATGAAAGGACCTAGATCAAGCTCAATCTAGGCTAAACTAGATGGACATTACAAGATCTAGCATCACCATTAGGGCTCCATAGGGATAAATATGTATATCAAAACTAATATAGATAAACATTTGATAGTTTGAATGATGAAGTGGGATTAATAATTGCTAGCAGAGCTCCATAGATGCAAAATGGATCTTTCAAACCTAATATAGACCAAGGGGGTGGAAACTTATTGTCAAATCAAGAACATGTACCTATGAAAAATTTGTCGATCAAAACTATAGGAAAACCAATAATATTATTATTTTTCATTTATAAGATGGACCTATGATCCAAAAATGGAGAAAGAGTAGATATGTGATTAATGTAAAGGGTCTTTATCCTTTAGCATGGCTATATTTATGACAAATAACTGCCTAAAATGCACAAATTCATGTTTATATTAGATCTATAAGCATGAATATTTGTCCTCAAGTGAGAGATGGCATGAAGGATCAAAGAAAATGTCTAGTGTTGGGAGTCTATCTAGGGGCAATCAATGCATTCTTAGAACCTTTGGGGACTTTCCCACTTAATAAGCCACGGTAAATGTCCTGATTGATCAAAAAGGTGGTAAGGCTTTAATTGAATAAGGAGAAAAAGGTGGTATCTCAAGTTCAATTAATGATCTAGGATGGTGTGTTCCCCCTTTGATGGCGTGCTCCCACATTATTTCTCTCTCTTTTCCTATATATCCTAGTCTCATTCTCATTATGGGGGATCTCAGCTCTTAGAATATTTTTGTTTTTTTTTGGGATAAGGATACTCATTGAGACTCTTAAAAAAGTGTGCTTATTTGATATGGTAAACCCTATCAAAATATTGTAATAAATACCTTTTAAAGTAATAGGATCAACTCTTTGCCTACCTCTTGCCTTTAATCAGTGTTTATTATGCTTGTCTATGGTAAATTTGTGAAGGATATTCTTCCTAGTTTATTATCCTTTTTCTTGTCTCTTTGAAGGTGCCTTCAAGCTAATTTGTAGTTCTATATTAGTGCTCTACTTGGAACCTCTTCTATGAAATATTTATGCAGCTAGTGAGATTGTGAAATTGAGTAAGCCATAGTTATCTTTTGCTAATCTAGTGTGTGTTCAAGCTTATATAAGGGTCCATTTAACTTTGGTACATCACCCTTTTTAGATTTCTTAGGAGCCCTTCACCATATTTCTAACCCTTTTCTATGTGAATCATTAGTTTATCATTATTTTAAATGATCTTTAAGAAGAAGCCAACCTTCTCTGAAGGTCCAACCCCACCATAGGATACCCACAACCTGGGGTTATTCCCATTGTGTAGCTCAATTGGAAGGAGCTTAAATAATTCTCTTCAACGGTTCAAATTGAGCTTACAATAGTTTATAGTATGCCCAATGGGATCATAATCCAAAAGGAAGATGATCAAAGTTGATGTTAATTTGATCAAATTTGCAGAGGTTAAACTCCCTAGTAACAACATATGGTGACTCCAAAAGGAATACTCAAATTTTTGGTAGCAGAACAATAATTTCATCACATGCCAAAGGTAACAACAAGGTTATCTTCAAGAGGTATTCCCTTAAAATTTATTTAACTACCTTTAAATTTAGTGAAAAGATTAAGGTTTGCCAATACACATTCATATCAAGGAACCTTTGCTCCTAGGTCATTTTCAAGGCCTACCCCTACAAGAAGTCCTTAATTAAACCCTTGCATAGCCATATCATCCCCTATATATTTTATTTTTTTTAATGTCTAAATTCCTCTAGATGTATCCCAATATGATCCTATCCTAGTTGCAACCCTTAAAAGTGTTCCTTATTATACTGGTGAACAAGTTATAACACCTTCTGATCACCTCATAGGCATAGCCAATTTTTTCAATATCCATAATGTCACTAAAGAAAATATAGCTATTAGGTTATTAGATAATTATTTAAATAAAATGCCCTAGATTGGTATAGAGGCCTTGTTGTTAATTCCATTCAAATGTGGGACCAATTAGAATAAGCCTTTTGTAAAATATTTGAGGACAAAAGTGACCATTTGTCACTTACAAGCAACTAATTGCTATTAAAAGAGCTCCTTATGAAGTCATGCAAGACCTAAACACAAGATTCAAAAACATTTGGGATGGAATTCTATTCTCAATTAGACCAACCCCTAACTTTGCATCTCTATATTATTTGAAAGCTTTAAATAGTGGCATAACAGTGATGATCTAATATATGGGGGGAATATACTTCCAGATGCTTATGAGGTGGCCATCAAAGCAAAAAATTATTTGGTTCAAGCTAGTAAGATTACACCTAGACCACCAATACCCTTATTTCCTAAAGTCAGACAACCTCCTACTGTTATCCGTCTATTGGATGTCATTCCCCTACACCAATAATTGCTACAATACCTACACCAAATCAAGAGAAAACTTCCACTTGTGGATCTAGTGACTCCCAAGACCAAAAGAACTCTCAAGAGCTCAAGAGCATGTTTTAGTATTTGGAAAATGAGATAGTAAATGTAAAGAGGCATCAGGCTTTCAATAGGCCTTATCAAGGTTCATATCAACCTCAGCAGCAATATTTTCAAGCAAATAGGCCACTATATAAAGGGAACTACCAAGGTTAGGGCCAAGATCAAAACCAAGGACAAAGGTAACATGGCTACAATAAGAAGAATAACTATAATCCCAATGATTCAAGCACTTCAAACACCTTGGTACTAATTCAAAATAATGTGGCTCAAGAAGCATAGGGAATCATGCCTTAAAATTAGTCTTTTGGTTAACATATTGTCCCAGATATTGACCTCACGAAGCCTTCAATGATCAGTGGTAGCAAGCTGCTAATTTTGGGTACAACCAAGCTCTCATGGCCCAAAATTCAAAGGTACCTATGATGACCAATATAGAAGATCCTCCAAAAGGTTAAAGGTCTAATTAGGGACCAGATCACTTGGATGCCACCATGGTCAATTATGAGTAAGAAGAGTGTTATGCATCTATATAGTAGGCTAGTTCTAGCCAAGCCTACATACCAATGGTAGCAAATACAATATTTAAAAGAAGGAACATGGATGGTAACTAAGAAGCAATCAAAGAGCTTCCTACCATTACTCCTTCACTGATAAATCCAAATGAAGCTAATATCACTCCAAAGGTTCCAGTAGTTCCAAGGGGTTAGAATCGGGGAATTGTCTTGGTCCCTCAAGGTTCACAAGTTTAACAAACAATTTTTGTAGATCTCAAAGCACAAGAAAAGGTTGGTGGTTCACCCATAAACATTATTTAACAAATGAATAAATATAATGTGAGTGTGCCAATGTGGGATATTCTCTCCATACCTGGTCAAGTGGACATTCTTCAAGAAGGTTGATCCAAGATTAATGCTATAATAGTTGTAGTCAAACCACTAAGCAAGGTGAATGAAGTCCTTACCAATGAAACCAAAGGACCAAATGAAGGGTAATCAGATAAATAAGTAAAGCCTCCTCCCTTCTATATTTTAGTGATCATTGGTAACTCTCTAATACATAATTAATTAGTGGGCAATGGAGCTAGTACCTCAGTAATTTCAAAGTCCATAACTGATCAACTTGGTCTGAAATATGAGCCCCAATCCAAAGGGGTACTACAACTTGATGGTTCTTCTACCAAGCCATCTATAATAATCAGAGACCTCAATATGACTATGCACATGTGTCCTAGTGTCTCAATGGCTCAAGATGTATTAATCTTGGATGTGCCTCCTCATTTTTCACTATGCCTATACAAGGAGTTCACTACAAAAATTGGAGGCTACCTTGAAATAGATTGGTCATATATGGAATTCATAACAAGGTATGGGGCCAAAGTGTCAATCAAAGTTGACCCAATTGCACAATTCCACATAGATCCTTATGAACCAAATAATGTCAACATTAATTGTACCATCATTGATGGGGATGAATTTATAATGGGGTAAGAACTAAACACTCATTCAAAAGAGGTACCAGACATGTTCTTAGATGAAACATGGAATGAAATCCAATTGGTAGATCCCTTAGAAGGTGTTGAATAAAGGGTCTTGGGTGTCTACTATTGACATGAAGAAATCCATCCCATACCATCCCTCATGAGGCCTCAATAAAATCCTAGTGGTTTATGGAAGTTGTTCTTTGATGGCTCAAGGAGAAAGAATGGAGTGGGTGTAGGTGTTATGCAAATATCCCCTTCAAATTATAAGTACTTATCTTCATATAGGTTCCAATTCAAATTCTCTTGTAATGCAACATAATATGAAGGTCTCATCCATAGTCTTCAATGGGCTAGTAAGATAAGGATCAAGCAATTACAAGTCTATGGGGACAGTGAATTGGTTGTACACCAAGTTAGACACCAAAATGCCACTAATAACCCCTTAATGAAGTCCTAAAAACATAGAGTGTGGGACCTAATTGAGGAATTTGAGGCCTTCAACATTTAATCAATTCTAAGAGGCTAAAATCAACATGTTAATAGGCTAGAAGCTATGGGGGATCATTTTGATATCCCTAATGAATTAAAAAGGACCAAGGTACAACCACATGTTAAATTAGTAATAATACCAACATTTATAGATAATGAGGATCATTGACAAGACTTTGAAAATGACAAATATACTACATGTTTCTTGAAACAAGAAGTAGTGTTCTTCTCCATCAACCAAGGAAAATTAAAACATTGATATGGGGAGCAAATTGTTCAATTAAGGTCCAATAAGTTTCCTAAAGAGATAGTCATCCTAGAATGTCTCTTTCATTAAGGGGACCATATGAGGAAGGATAAAGCAGTGATGTCAAATAATGAAGAGAACTATGAGAGAGTTCTTATCTCTAAAGACAAGCTCCTCAATCTTGGAAAGGTAGGCACTAAAGCTGAAATGCATGCTTTCATAGAGCTTTGTAAATAATGTAGTGACTTGAGGGGATTTGATCCTAAATTGGCCCAACACACTATAGAGATAAAGGCTAATGCTAAGCTTGCTAGGTAGAACTAGAGGCCCATAAACCCCAAGATTGAAGAGCTCATGAGAAAGGAATTGACCAAGCTTATTGAATCCAAGATCATCTTCCCAATTAAGCACTCCTCATAGGTAGCTAATTTAGTACCTATTAAGAAGAATAATGGGGAGATCAAGTTGTGTGTGGACTTAAGAGATCTTAATAGAGTCTGTTTGAAGGATAATTACCCTCTACCATCCATAGAGTAACTCCTACAAGTAGTTCAATGTTTAGAATGCTTCTCTCTCTTGGATGGTATTTAGGTTATAACCATGTGCTAGTGAGAGAGGAAGACTAGTACAAGAATGCCTTCACCACCAAGTGGGGAACATTTTATTATCAAAAGATGACTTTTGGATTTTCCAATGCTAGGGAAACCTTTCAAAGAGTAATAAACATGGCCTTCCAAGGACTATTAAATAAAATGGTACTGGTCTACTTGGATGACATCATAGTCTTTTCCAAGAAAAATAATGAGCACATAGACCATCTGAGGAAAATTTTCTAGAGATGCAGAGAGTATGGGATCTCTTTAAATCCTACAAAATGTACATTGGAGGCAAAATAAGGGGTCATATTGTTTCAAAAGGACTATCCATTGACCCTGATAGAGTAAGTGTTATAGCCTTATCTTTGTCAAATCACAAGAAGGGGATCCAGAGCTTCTTTGGAAAGATCAACTTTGTGAGAAGGCTCATACCTAGTTTTGCAAACCTGGTCAAACATATCACCACCATGTTAAAAAAGAGCCAAGTGTCTACTTGGTCATATGAAGTTAAGGAATCCTTTTAATCCATCAATAAGGCCATTGCCCAATCCCCCTCACTCTTAAATATATATTTCTCTAAGGACTTCATCTTATACACTTTTGTCAATGTTGACAGCATATCAATTATGCTAATACAAAAGAATGGTGAAGGAATAGAGCAATTAATTACCTTTTTTAGTCAAGGGCTAGAAGGATATGAGGTGAGGTATACTTTAATTGAGAAGAAAGTTCTTACATCCTTGAGAAGCCTCAATAAGTTTAGGCACATGCTCTCTAACAATAGGATCCATCCATGGTGTCTCATCCTAAAGCTAGGGAATTCCTCCTTAACAAGGATTTGAATTAGAAGAGAGTAGGTTGGACTAAAAAGGTCATGGAATATGATGTAGAGATTAAGGTCACCAAGATGGTTAGAGGTAAGGGCTTTTGTGAGCACATCATAATGACCTCCAAGAAGACAAGGAAGTTGTTTTGGTAACCCAAGACAACTCAAAATTAGGTACACCTCCACTTCAAAAGAGATAGCTTCAAGATATGGCTCACTTCTTGACAATAAGATAATTTCCCCAAGGTTTGTACAAAGCCAAAATAAGATATTTTTGCCTTCAATATATACCTTAGACATTAGTTGATGGTTTTATTTTTAAAAAAGACATCAATGGGGTATTCATTAGGTGCATAGATGATGACCAAGTAACCAAGCTCTTGAATTAGTTCCATGATGGACCTATAAGAGGCCATTTTGCACCTATAACCAATATAACAAAGGTAATGAGGGTTGGTTATTACTAGCCTAATATTTTCAAGGATGCTCATGGATGCATTAGAAAATGCTATAAATGTGCCCTCTTTGTAGGAAAGAAAAAACTAGTAGCCCTTCTACTCAATCCTATTTAGGTGGAGTAACCCTTCATGTAATGGGGGTTAGACTTCATAGGGATGATCAATCCACCATCAAGTGTAGGGAATAAATGGGTGATCACTAAAATTGAATACTTTACTAGGTGGGTGGAAGCCATTGCTTTGAAGGAGGCTAGTGAAGGTAAAATTTTGGACTTCTATGACAGCCTCATTACCATATTTGGTGTCCTAGCCACCATAATTTTAGATAATGCATTAGCATTCCTTATTATGAAGACAAGTGAGTGGGATCTCAAATTGGGAATCTACCTTAACACCTCTTCCAAATACAATCCTCAAGAAAATGGATTGATAGAGTTCACAAGTAAGAATTTACTACGGATCATCAGGAAGACCATGGAAGAGAATCAAAGAACATGACACACCAAGCTAAAGATAGCCTTATTGGTTGATAGAGTGACTCTTAAGACTACCATTGGAAATTTTCCATATGTCTTTGTGTATAGAATGGAATCCAAATTGCCTATCTCTCTTGAGCTATCTACATCAGAATTAGCCCATCAACTTGAGTTGATGGAGGATGAACCCATGAATGTGAGGATGATAGGGCTCATGGAGCTAGGAGAAACTAGGGACCTTTCTATGAAAACATTAGAGTCACATCAAGCTCAAGTCAAAATGGACTTTGAAAAGAGAGCTATATCAAGGAGATTCAAGGAAGGGGACCTAGTCCTCAAATGAGATTCAAAGAAGTCCAAACCAAGTAACCATACCAATTTTGATAGCTTATGGAGTGGTCCTTATTTGATCCATGGATATAAAGAACATAATGATTTTCATCTTGTCCAACTAGATGGAGAGGCATTACCCATCCTAGTTAATGCCATTCATTTAAATCCCTTTTATTAAATGGATTTGGATCCCTTATAACATATTGTACATGTTAGACATCTTTTACACTTTCCTCTAAGTGCCTTGTGCATATTTTCTTTTTGCTCTATGTGTTTCCTTTTTAGTTGGTGCCTTGGGCACTTTATTGTTTTGTTTATTTTGATCTTTTTGCTTCAATAAAGTTTATAGATAGGTATAGCCTTGAGTTATCTTCATGATTAGTTGAGGGAATACTTGGGACTCCATATGCCCAATGGACCAGTCAGGGCAAAATAGACTAGGTTCTGAAGCATAGAAGGTATGCATCCCTACGAGTCACTAAATATGTTGGCTATTTTTGGCCCAAATACCAATCTTGTGACCATATGGATCAGGTTGCTAATGGATGAGTATATTAATAAATATTCTAGATAGAATGAATGGACCAAAGAGAATATGTAGCTTGCAAAGATTTTGAAACAATTTAAGTTTACTTAAAGTGTAGTTTGTCTAAATTCAATAAAATAGGTCTGCATGGTGGTCATAACATTCAAGAGCATGAAGAAAGTTTTTCACAAGCCCCAAGAGCTCATTCAAGCCTTGAAAATTCATGTAAAAGGTCAAGCATAAGCCTAAGTGAGCCAGACATCACCAGGATATCACATAGGAATAAATAGACCAATTCACTATGTATTTTATAAGTCCACTCAAAAACCATCACTAGCCAAGATATTGTAACACCACGTAGTTATTCATACCAGGAACATGCTCTAAAAGTTTTAAGTTTTCATAAGCTTTTTGTCTCAATTTATGAAGCTTCAAAATCAAACCAATAGAGTAAGACATCTGTGCAAATTTCAAAATAAAGCTTGAGCAAAACCACCCCTTTTGAGCTTAAATTTGATAGTTACATGAACATCAATGATGGTTACATGAATGTCTATGATGGTTACATGAACATCATTTGATGGGAGTGTGGACATCAAATTTAATCTCATGAAATAGCCTTTAGTTTTTAAATAGTGGGTCTAAACAGATCTATTAGTTTGTGTGGTATCATACATCTTGATCTAATGATGTAAGATGAGTCAAATAGTTAAAGAGATAAATATATTGACATATGGCATAAGTGTGTCAGATTATAAACTAACAAAAATTCTCAAAAATTAACACATGAGTGATATGTGGCACCAACTTGGACAAAGTTAACAAGTCAAGGGTAGGATTGATGTCTCTCACTCGATCGTACATATCAACATTGATGGTGTGAGCAAAGGTCAAAATGTCAATAGTTTGAGTCATGGTCGATAACCAATAAGCAAAGGGCAAGCCTAGGGCATTTTGATGAAAGTTGGTAAGGCATTTTTAGACCTAAGAAAGGTAAAGATGAAGGGACCTAGCTCAAGCTCGGTCTAGGCTGAACCAGATGGACATCATGAGATTTAGTGTCACCATTAAGGCTCTACAAGGATAAAATAAGCCTTTTAGACCTAATGTAAATAAATATTTGATAGTTTTAATGATGAATTAGGACCAAACATAGCCAACAAATCTCTATATAGGTAAAATTGGTCTTTCAGACCTAATATAGACCAAGGTGGTGTCAACTTATTGTCAAATCAAGAATATGCACCTATGAACTTATTTTGTCGATCAAAACTATAGGAAAACCAATAATATTAGATTGGTTTTTTATCTATAGGATGGACCTATGATCCAAACATGGAGATAGAGAAGATATGTGATTAATGCAATGGGTCCTCATCCTTCAACATGGCCATATTTTTAACAAACATCCACCTAAAATACATAAATCCTTGTTTTTTTCAGATCCATGAGCATGAATTTTTTTCCTCAAGTGAGAGATGGCATGAAGGACCAAATAAAAGGTCTAGTGTTGGTAATCAGAGCTAGAGGCATTCAATGCATTCTCAAAACCTTTGGGGACTTTCCTACTCAATAAGCCATGGGCAATGTCCTGATTGATCAAAAAGGTAGCAAATCTTTAATTGGGTAAGGAGCAAAAGGTGGCAGCTCAAGTTCAATTAATTACCCAAGGTGGTGTGTTCCCTCTATAATGGTGTGATCCCACATTCTTTCTCTCTCTCTCTTATCATATATATCCTAGTCTCATTCCCATTATGGGGGTTCTCAACTCTTAGAATATTTTCATTCTTTTTTGGGAGAAGGATACTCTTTGAGACTCTTACAAATGTGTGCTCATTTGATATGGTTAAACCCTATAAAAATATAATAATAACTACCTTTTTAAGTAATAAGATCATCTTTTTGCTTATATCTTGCCATTAATCAATGCATAGTATGTTTGTGTATGGTGAATTTGTGAAGGAGATTTTTCCTAGTTTATTGTCCTTCTCCTTGCCTCTTTAAAGGTGGCTTCAAGCTAACTTACAAGTCTATATTTGTGTTCTACTTGGAACCTATTCTATAAAATATTTATGCAACTAGTGAGATTATGAGATTGAGTAAGCCATATTTATCTTTTGTTGATCCAGTGTGTGTTCAATCTTATATGAGTGTCCATTTAACTTTGGTGCATCACCCTTTTTAGCTTTCTTAAGATCCCTTAACCATATTTATAACCTTTTTCCATATGAATCATTAGTTTAGGTGAGCATCAAGAGTAAGTTGGCCTTCTTCAGAGGTATAACCCCACAATAGGATACCCATAACCTAGGGTTGTTCCCATTGTGTAGCTAAATAAGAAAGAGCCTGAAGAACTCTTTCCAAGGGTGAAAATTGAGCCTACCAACTTGAGATTTTTGAGAATGATCCAATGGAAATCAGATATGTTTAGCTCATGGAACTAGAAGAGACAAGACACCAGTCCATGTTGGCCATGAAAGTCCATCAAGCATAGGTAAAGAGATCTTTCGACAAAAGAGCTTCTTCAAGAGACTTCAAAAAAGGAGATTTGGTCCTTAAGTGGGATGAGGATATAGCTAAGCTAGGAAATAATAAAAAGTTCGAATCTCTTTGGTGTGGTCCATACACAATCTCTAGCTGTAAATCCCATAATGCCTTCTAACTTCTAAAGATGGATGGTGAGGAAATTCCTATCCCAGTGAATGGGATACATCTAAAACACTATTATTGAGGAAGCTAAGTTCCTTGTACATAGTTAATTGGTCTTTTTTTCCTCTAGGTATTATTCTAACACATTATTAAGTGCTTTGTTTGCATATTTACTTTGATTAGATTAGTTAGCTTCCATGTTTTCCTTTTTTGTTTGTTTCTTTCCTTGTTTGTTTCTTTCCTTGTTTGGTGGAATTCATTGTCCATGAAAGCTAACAGGGTTTATTAAAGTCATGGATCATATTTATGTAGATGGTCTGAGTTCTCAATCATATCAGGCATGTTATCCAGCCAAGTTGCCAAAGATGTTGGCCAAATTTGGCCTACATGCCTAGTTCAAAATGACAAGTTGAATAGAGTTCTGATTGAAGAGTGACCCAATGTCATAAGGAGCATATAGACTTCAAGAGGATATCACATAAGATTTGAAACACTTTAAATAGGATTAAAGTGAAAATTTAGTGATCTTAATGGACCATACCATCATCAAGATGTCATGCACAAATGAGTGGAGCAAGCTAGTTGTGCATTTAATAAGTTAATATAGAGAACTTCACAAGACAAAAGAGTCACATGGAAATAATTCCCTTAATACTAATATCATCCTCTACAAATTTTATGTTTTGATGAGTTCTCTATCTTGATATATAAGCCTTCAAAGTAGAACAAGTAGATGAAGATAGTTGTATGGATGTCAAAGTAAAGCTTAGAAATTAACCATTTGGTGTTCAAAGTGTGACAATCACATGGAGATTATTGATGGTCATATGGACATCAAATGATGGGTATGTGGGAATCAAATTTAAGCCATAGTAAATAGCCATTAGGGTTCAAAAATCCTAACACATTCGTGTAAACATCAAATACATTCACGTGCACATAAAATAGGGCACACAGACATCAAATTTGGGCCTCATGAATCAACCATTTGAGTTCAAATGGTGGTTTTTAGATAGATCTATGGTGAGCATTCATTTGTACATCTATATCTAATAGTGTGAGTCCAAGTCAAAGATTCAAATGATTTAGATCAAGGGCTTGCATTTAATCATATACAAAGATATAATGGTGTGAGTTAAAGTCAAGGAGTCTATGTATCTTAGGTACCAATAAATAGAAGATAGTTTGGCACAGATTGGTAGGTTTGACTTGGAAATCAACAACCAATAAATAAAGGGAAAATTGAAAAAGTGTTTGGTGGAGGTTGATGAACCATTTTTTGACTTAGGTCAATGAACATTTCAAAGAGATATGTCATCATTAGAGCTTGGGAAATAACAGATGTAGTCATATAGGCAAGATGATCGAGGATAAAGCTCTATCACCATTAAAGTTTAGATAGGACCTCTGGTCGATAATTTAGAACATATCAACCTTGTTGTAGGATTACTCCATTGATGTGTTCATTACTCTTCTAGATTGAATATCCTCATTTATAATATCCTCTCGGATCTCACATGGTTTAGAGGAAAAATAGGTCTTTTTGGGCCTAATACATAGATAAAGCAAGACTAAATGCCTATCATACTTTCATAGATATTGTGACTATGTGAAAACTGATAAATTAGGTTGGTTTTTGATCTATGGTGGACCTATATTCAATTTGGAACAAATAAAAACATAAATGTGATTATGGGGAAGTGTCTCATCTTTTGATATGGTCACATTTTTTATAAATAGGTACCTATAGCTGTCCAAAGTAGATGTGTCATAAAGTCATCAATTTTGAGATATGAGAAGTTTGTCCTCGTCAACAGATCAAGTAGAAGGTGGCATAGAGTTCTAAGGAGGAGACTTGTTAGATATATATAAAGACAATGGGCATTCAATTATATTATAAATATTTAAAATATTAATCCCTTCTTCATAAGATCATGGCTTAGCATCCTCAAATTTGTGTTAATCCATCATAGCTTCCCCTCTCTTCTTGCCCTTTTTCTATATATGTTCCATCTTAATCCACATTTTATCTCTCTCTAAAAGTTTTTTAGACAAGAAATATCTAATATTTTTTATAGAAATAGACTCATGCTTTAGCTTACTCAGGATATGCCAAAATTTGTACTATAACACCTTTTGATACAATAAAGATTGAATTCCATCATTTTTGCAAACTAATTTGAAGTGTGTTATATGAATTTATGTACTATGGTTAAGTTAATATATGTTTTCCTTGCCTATGTCTAAGTTTCCTCACCTTTATTAAGTGAGTTTTAGTCCTTAAATGTCATTTTAAGTGCAATATATAGTTTATTGATTAACTTGGAAGTGGATATCTGCCCTCTCATGCTAGTTTGATATTTGGTCAATGTCTTATTATGAAATATTTATGTGGGACTGATCTTCTTTGAGTTTGAATTTGTCTTATAGTGTGTCTTGTGCAAAGTATGAGTTTTCCAATTACTGGTGCATCACCTCATTTTATATTCTTGTTACTTTCTCTTTCCTTTTCCAAGCAATTATTAGTTTAGGTCTAGTTTAGGTGATAGATCTAGAAAGAAGTCGGCCTTCTCCAAAGGTTTGACCCAAGTTTAGGTTACCCATATCCTAAGGTCATTCCCATGTTGTATTATGTTTATATAAGAGGACTTGAACAATCTCCTTAATCAGCTAGGCTAAAATTTAGGACACCAATAGTTTTGGCATGCCCAATGGGACCAAATTTTCCTTGGCATAGTTGAAGTTTAAAGATTGAGAAGAAAAAATTACAGCAAGAGGAGACATCTACCATCATCAAAAGATAAGTATTATTCAAGTTATATTAGCATTATCCAGACAGTGCTTTCATGCCAAAGATTACTATAAGATCAATAAGTAAAGGTAATCTTTTTTAACACATTGAATTGCCTTATAGTTCTTATAAAAAAGTAAGATTCAATAGGACAAGTCCTTATCCTCAAAATAAATATTTATATCCTATTCATCCTATTATCTTAGTCCAAGTTATTATCCCCATTACCCAAATCCCCCATTACCCAAATGGTTATCAAGAATCAATTTTTTGTTCCATTCAATAAGGGTAGTCCCCTAAATTCATCCCAATATGATGACATTCATGTGTCTACCCTTAATATTATTCCTTTCTTATTAGGAGAATGGGATAAAACAATTACTATTGAGTATATCCAAGATGTTTATAACCTTTGTTCTGTTCATAATGTTGTTCAAGATAATGTGGCTATCAGATTGCTTAATGCTTCCTTTAAAGGAAAATCATTGCCATGGTCTAGGAATCTTCCTTTGAGCTCCATTACTACCTAGGATTAGTTAGGTGAAGCCTTAGTTAGAAAATTTTAAGACAAATATGATTATTTATCCTTAGTTAAATAGTTAACTACCATTAAAAGGTATCCACTTGAATTCATGTTTAATTTGAACCTCAGATTCCAAAAGACATGGACTAGGATACCTGAATTGGTTACACCATCCCTAAAATATGCATTCTTGTACTTTCTAAAATCCCTTAATTCTAATATTAGTGTGATGATACAGTCTATGGGTGGTAATACTTTTTCAAATGCCTATGATCTTGCAATAAGATCAAAGAAGAACTTGATCCAAGCTGGTAAACTTTATCTAAGGCCCCGAATACCTATTTTACTAGAACTAAAAACTATTCCACCCCCTCAAGTTCCTCAAATCCCATCTATAGATCTTATTCCATCTCCTAAAGCACAAGCTTTAACCCCTTTTAATTAGGCTAGTGAGATTGGAGATTTAAAAATTATGTTACAAGATTTTGGAAATGAGATAGTTCAACTCAAGAGATGAAAATACCAAAGTAGGCCTTATCAGCAAAAAAACCATAACACCTATAAACCCTCCAATAATCAAAGGCCTCCTTATCAACATTTTAGAGAAATTAGACCACCCTATTAATCTCAAGGAGCCATAACCCAAGCTAATCCATATGCATCCCTTGACCCTAATGTACCCTCCAGTTCAAAATCCATTGTTCTCATACCTCCTCAAAACAACTTTATGGAAGATCCAGTTTGGTAGCCTTTTAATCCCAATGATTTGCAAATCAAGCCTTGGTATCATAGGATATTACTATGCCACAAATGACACAATAAGAGTTTTCTCTTCAATTAGGTCAGTATCAAGAAACAAATTTGAAACCTTAAGGAGAGGCTCAATGTTCAAGGGCATCTTAATGCCATTAATGTGAATTATAAAATAGATGATCATGTTGCATTCAATCAGATTGGTGAGACTAGAAACACAAGTGGTCAAGTTGTAGCTCTAACTAGAGATAAAAGAAGATATTTTGAGGAAGCTTAAGATGTGATTAATACTTCTAGTATTCTTATTTTTTTCCCCAAGAGTATGAAGGATCACCTGCTACCACTATAGCATAGAAGAATCAAAATGCAGAAGCTGGGAAGATCCCTCAAGTAACTCTGATTAGAGAACAACTAGTGGTTCATAAAGTGACTCCAAAGGTTAGTGGAACCTCATTCAGTATAATAGATTAGATGAATAAATCCAATTTTAACATTAGCATGTGGTATTCCCTTGTTATTCTAGGGTAAAAGGGCATGCTCATCCAAGATCTTTTAGCTCTCAAGGTGTCTCAAGAACCAATTGAGAAACAAGATGTTATTTTATCTAATTTAGACTATCCAACCAAGAAACAAGATTATTAGGTATATAAAATGATAAAGGAAGACAAAACTAATGTCAAATCAAATAAGACTCCTCATTTGTACCTCTCTTTGATAGTTGGTGATTATTTAGCTCATAATTGTATGGTGGATAGTAGATCTAGTAGCACTGTCATGCCTAAACAAATTGCAGATAAGCATGTTCTTGTCTATGAACTAAATACTAAAGGAGTAT
>JARHVA010009198.1:265000-350498 GCA_037957365.1 Torreya grandis | reverse complement strand
CCTAGGAGGTGAAGCCTATGAAATTGGGTTTGAGTATGTGAAACATGCTTTAAAATCATGTCCTACAAGTGAAACATGCATAAATTTGTCCTTAATATATATCAAAAGAAAAAGACTATACTGAGTAAAGAAGTAAAAATGAGTAAAGAAATAGGAAATAGGAATGAAATAAATACACCTCACTAGGTACACAAACCAATACATAAACTTGGTGAAAACCTATGTGTGTACATGTATATATTGATCAATCAATGAATAATTTAGACTAAGTTGATGGATTTTTTCAATCCTCATGTGTGGGTGGATCAAGAACTTAAGCCACTTTTGACTCCATCATTTACCACCCCTACTTGGTGGATCATGAATTTTGAATAACTTGGATGGGATTAATAGTGTTTCTAACCCTCTCATTTAGTTGTCTAAAGAACATAATTAGGATATGTATCCATCATTTCCCACCCATGTGTAGTAGATGCATCTAAAACTAAACCATGAAAAGTAATACACATGTCTAATTGGGTATCTCTAATTGGGTATGTTAGCTCTACAACCACTCAAGTATATTAGGTGACTCCAAGGCACTTGGGAATGTAAACCACTATAGATGGAGTAAGGCATGAAACTAGTCTGTAACCTAGAATATGATGTTGGGTGTATACACTATATACAATGGTAAATGCAAAAGGTCTATAAATAAATCTTAGTTTAAAGAAGATAACTATTACTTACAATTTTGATTGGGGATACATTAGATATTCAAGATCATGATCAAGATGGATCCACTAAAACTAATCAAGGGATATCTTACCACAATAATATCACTAGAGAGGGTTCTAAAGCCTCTATTCAAGCATAACTATGTAAAAAAACCTAACTAAGTCCTATGTTTTCATTTTAACTAAACTAATAAAAATTAAAGTAAAAAGTATAATCTAGTGCTCACCAAATCTTGTGGCACAAAGTGGGGGCAATAAACAATAAAATTAAACACATTGCATCAAATACATATACTCACATCAATGTATATGAAATCCTAATGCATGGAAGAGAAGTGCAAATGGATATCTATCTACTCTTACAAATGAGGAACAAAGTTAAGATTACTTAATTTTGAAGATGAACCCATTAAGCTTCAATATCTCCCTTTGAAAAGGTGATTCACAAGAGTTTTTTGTGATATGTAAGTGTGTGTATTAATAATAGTTTTTTGTTGACTTAGACCCTAATAAATTTTATCAATAATAGTACAAGGTTGATGGGGCCAACTATGTAATGTAAACTATTAAAAAGGGTTTTAGTTTAAGGAAGGGATAATGAACATGATGAATGACTAAAGGGTGAAAAATATGAGGTAAAGCTTAGAAAAATAGTTTTATGAGACAAATGTGTAGATAAAAATTGGTATTAAGGGATAACAATCTTGTGAAGCACTAATGGTCTACCCACCCCCTTTCTCAGTACACTTTTAAAATCATGCACTCAAAGAGATTAAGACTCAATGGGTTCCTTCAAGATAGAAAGCATCCAATAATTGATAAAGTTTTAAAATATTTTGTATACATATGTTCCACTCAAAGCTCATCACGTGTCATATAGATGTAACACAGGATGGTGCTTTAAGAAAAGAACATAGCAAAATAATGTTGAATATGAATAAAGTGAATTAAGGATAAAATAAGATAAATGAAAAGATAAAATTGAAAAACACATACTTTTACTTAACTTTGTGTTGTAGATAAAGAAAGAGATGCAAGAAATGTGAAGGTGTCTGTTTCTATATGATTTTCGCTTTGACATTCAAAAAGGAAATGAGAAACTAAGATAAGATGGTCAAGGGTTAGATGTTACCCAGATGAAGTCTTGCACACCAAATTTAGATGATAGCAGGAACTCCTCTTTGGTTGTGGAGGATGACACCTGTAGAAGAAAGAGACTAAAACACAGAAGTTGTTAGATGGCTAAAAAGTGGACTGCCAAGTGAAAGCTTGGTCCTAGAAGTGCAAAGACTTCTTGGAGGATGACAGTCCACTGATTGTTAAAAAAATGTCTGATAAAAAGTAGAATGATAAAAGACTGAAATAGAAATAGAAGCAAATGCTTAGCTGAATGCTATTGTCAGTCTGGTCATAGTCACCAACGTCGATTAATCTGTCAACGTCAGTTGTCAAGTCTGTCGACGTTGATTAGTCTACCAACGTCGGTGGAGGTAGTGGTCAATGTCAGTCAGGACAATGGTCTGGGACAGGGTCTGGACGAGTTTATGGTCTATGGACGGGTTTGAAAAAGGGTTCTGGGTCTGTTTGAATGGTCTGAGAGTCTGTGCAGAGGTCTGGGACAATGGACAGAATGTCAAAAAGGGACAGAGGGTAGAGGAGGCCTTTCATCCTCTCTGAGAAGGGCAGGTCGGGTCTATGGTCTGGTTCATAGTAAGAAAAGCAATAACTAGAAAACTAATTACTAATAGTGTAAATATTTGGAATGAAAACACAGAGGGAATACTTATGTGTGGCTTGCTGAAGACAGAATGTTGTAGACTGGTTGTACCTATTGTTGATGTTGCTGGTGTGAAAGACCTGTTACTAATGTTGCTGGTGCAGAAGACTTGTTGTTGTTGTTGTAGCTTGTTGTGTGCCTGAGAGAGAGAGAGGTCTAAAGATTAGAAGGTTGGCTACTTGGAAGAATGAAAGATCATATTGTTGAAGGTTGAAAGGTCTGGTCCTGGATTTGGGTCAAGAATGTAGTTATGAAGGAAATTGATGCCGATAAAACCACCAACATCGATCGATAGTTGACCGACGTCGATGACTGAAAGGTAGGAAAAAGGCTAAAAATAGCCTTTTATCCATTTTCCCAACTGTCGGGTCAGCAAGTCAGGGGAAGAAATGGTCGAAAGTGATTTAATAGGCATGGAAAATGAGTGGGATAAGGGAAATGGGGTCTTAAATCATTTAAGACTTGACAAGGGGTAGTGGAGGGCATCCAAGGAAGGGTATCCTAGGAGGGGTGAGGTGTCAAGGGAGAGAGAGGGAATTATTAATTTAAAATAGATAATCATTTTAAATTAATAAGACATAGGTTAGGCATGGTTAGAAGTGGAAAGGGACCAAAGGGGAGAGAAGAGGGAGATGATCAAGGAGTAGACACGATTTTGGTGTCTACATTTGCCCTTTTTTATCTTGTTGGTTGTTCTAAATGAACTGCAAGACAAAAATAGGAGTTGGTTGCCCCAGGTGTGGGATAAGGTTAATTTCATCTTGTTGGTTGTTCAAGTGAACTGCAAGACAAATAGGAGGGTTGGTTACCCCAATTATAGATGAGGTATTCCCCCTCAAAGCAGGAGTCAAGGGAAGGGAACCTAAAATCAGGTGCCAATTTGATAGATAGTGGATGGATATGGTGATGTTTGAGTGAGAATGCTGTAATAGTCGTGATTGAATGTATACCACTTCATGGGATGGTCAGGTCAAATTGTCACAGGTCAAGGGTCGAGGAGTGCCAAAATTGAAGTAACTAGGCCCCAACATTTAGTCATAGCTGATTGAGTTATTCAATCTAAGCTATAGCTCTAATGGTCATCGTGTTCCAAGTATTCGAGGCTCAAAAAGTGCTCCTAGAAACATGAAAATGTCACAAGTAGTGGGGATCAACCAGCTTACGATCCTATACTTGTGAGGGTCAAAATATGGGCTACAGACAATTTTGCTAACTAGTCATGAGGTAGCATACATGCAAAACAACCAAGGCAACATTTGTCTTGGAAGTGGTCAGAGTCTGAGGAGATAGTCATGATCTCCAAGGTCGTTTGGTCGAGGTAGGTCGAGATAGATAGCTGGTCAAATGAATGGATGAATGAAGGAAAGTGGCTAAGCTAACCTCAGAAGACTGAGTGCTACCTACATAGCCCCTGTGTGAAGGGCCTCAAGCTAATGTAGTTCTCCCTAAAAGGGAGGAAGAGTGTCGAAGTTATGGATTGTTTTGGTCGAGGTCAAGTCAGGGTCAAAAGGAGGATATGGTTTGTCCATCAGGTAGATGAACAAATGAGGGTGGTCGAGCTAACCCCAGAAGGCATCATGTCATCTGAGTGCTATCTACATAGCCATGGTCTTAGGGCCTAAGACCAATGTATTTTAGACTAGGAGTCAAAGTGGTTGATGATTGGTTTGGTTATGTGTTGAAATGATGAGGATAAGATGATGTTACAGCCTTTTCCATATTGTGTGATGGTGTATTCTATAATATTGGTTGAGGGGTCTTTCATCCCTAGTAATTTTCCATATTCATGATGGATATATGCTAAAAATGAATTGAGTCTATTTATGCTTCAACAAGTAATGGTTTATGCTTAACATAAATTGTGTGGTCGATAGTTTCCATGTGTATTGGTGTCCATAGAAACTATGTGAAATGGACTATGATGATGTGACAGGTCTGAAAATGTTTTGGTTTGGTTGGTAAATGATTTGGTTGGATGTGACCAAGTGTGAAAAAAAAGTGAAAGGCAAATTGCTCTTTCATTGACACGGACCAGAATGACAGCATAGATAGGGGTTGTTAGAACCAAGAGCCCCATTCATGCATTGCATCGTTGACCATTGGTTGTGTTAGAGAAGTAATCAAATCACTTTGACATTAAAGTGAGCTCAAAGTCCCTTGAGTAGGTGATGTGATAGGAGGAGAGATAGGGTAACCCTTTTAGTAGGGATAACTTTGCCCCTTTTTATAGGAGACCCTAAAACGACTACAAGTCAAGTCCATGACCTTTTTTTTTTTTGAGCAAACTGATCAATGCGGGAAGTCTACATAGAGATGTCATTTTGTTTGGTGGTCATTTTTGAAGCTGATCAATGCGGGAAGCTTCTGAGAGTGCTATTTATAGCAAGAGTTTAGTCATAGCCATCTTTTGAGGGAGTGGTCTATATTTTTGCTTTATATATTTAAGGGCTTTGAATAGCTTGTCCTTCGAGGGAGCAGTCTATTAGCTACAACAATGATAGTATAACTGTCCTTCGAGGGAGCAGTCTGCCTTTAGGGTTTGTGACCTTGGATATTTTGACATCTTGATTAATTTTTTGATAGAATTTTGAGTCATGGACAAGACTATAGAAGTTCAAGGGCTCCCTTTTATTAAGACAAAGCATCCATACTTATAAAAGGGTTACAGAGGATTTGTTAAGGGGAATAGGGTTGAAAGGAATGAGGATTAAGAGGACGGGGATTGCTCAAGGGATGAGCTCCAGTTAAATGTCAAGTGGATGAGTACTCGACTAACAGTAGAATGGTCACAGATGCAAGGCATTAAAGGGCTCAGGTTCTAATAAGTCCCTGGTTCATGCTTGTGCATGATGATGTAAGGTCCAAGCCAATTAGGAGCGAATTTGCCTCGTTTACTTCGTTCTAAATTGGTCACGTGCTGATTGATGAAGGAAATGAAGTTGGTTGATGTGTTGTTGGATTGTTTGGTTGATACTTGGTCAAGGTTTGGTCAATGGTTGGTTGAATGTTTGGTCAAGGTTTGGTTGATGTCATGATAGGTGATTGGTTGGTTGATATTTGGTCATTGTTTGGTTTAGGCTTAGTTGATTGATATGTGGTCAATGCTTGGTCGAGGCTGGGTTGAGGCTTGGTCGAGGCTTGAGGTCATTAAAATGTTGGTTAATGTTTGGTCATTGTTTGGTCGATGTCTAGTTGGAGGCTTAGTCGAGGCTTGGTTGAGGTCATGATTAAAAGATGTTGATGTTTGGTTGAGGTCAAGTTGAGTTTTGAGGATTAAAAGAGTGATTGATATTTGGTCGAGACTAGGTTGAAAGGTTGGTCGAGGCTTGGATGAATGTTGAATTCCCCCAACAGCTAGGGAGAATGTTTGGCAGATTGGTCAAGGTCGGTTGAGGCTTGGTGGTCAGATTGACTGTGTTGATGTCAAACAAGGGGGTTAAAGGCAGCAAAGGGACCATAGTCTGGCATGGAGATCCCGATTTAAGTGATGAGATTTGAGAAGCATGGGTCAGTGTTGATGATTTGTCGAAGGGGTGGTCAAAAGGATCCTTGATGAGAAGGGTATCATTTTTTTGGTGTTGACGAGTGACAACTTTAAGAGTGCAACAATGCTCAGTGTCATGTCCTAGAGTGTGATGATAGTGGCAAAATTTAGAGTTGTCAAACCAAGATGGTCTTGATCTGAGAGTTGATGAGTGGAGCAGTGTTGAAGGTTTGTTGATAATATGGTCAAGAAGAAGGGTCTCTTTCTCCAAGCATTGGTGAACGACAATCTTGAGGGCACAATAATGCTCAGTGTCATGCCCAAGCATGCGATGATACGCATAAATATGAGTGTCATCGAACCAAGGGGGTTTTGGTCTGAGAGATTGGTATGGTTTAAGAGGTGGAAGACTGATGCGAGAAGACTGTAATAGTTGTCGTAATAGCAAGGCATAAGAACCTGCCAATGGGTCTACGTGTTTTGTTGCAGTAGGGGTTGATGACTTTGGTTTTGGAATTGTAGGAGACGTTGGTCATACCATCTTTTTGTTTGGTGGTGTAGCCACACATGTAGATGGCACTTTTGTGATGAGGGGCATTGGATGTTTTGGAGGAAATATATGTCTGATGGGTTGAGGTGATAATGGAGGTGACTTGCCTCTGTGAAGTATGGGAGTGGGAAGCACTCCTATTAAAGTGGACAGATGCGGGCCCAAAATTAAAGGTAATGATGAAGGTGGGGGAGGAATTCTCCATTGTGGTTTAGTAGCCTTCTTCGGTTTGGTTTGAGGGCCACTATTGTGTGAGGCAAGATTAGATATGGGGCGAACACCAAGAGATTTAATCTCTTTTGGCATGGTGGGTGCCTGCATGGGTTTGGATTTAGATGTGGACATAGGTGAGTGAGATGTAGCGATCTCAGGAAAAAGGCAAGAGAAAACCGTCACTGGGTCTTCCTTGGTCTAAGTGGGTGAAGAGATAGGTTCTTCTCTTGGTGGAAAAGAAATTGGAGAATGTGACTCCTCAAGAGGATAGAGGGCAGGGATGATGGTGCCTTCTACTTGTGGTTGAGGAGTAGGCAAGCTAGGGTCCTCAGATGAAGGTGGGGCTAATGGCGTTGGCATGGTCAAGGTGTCCTCCAGTATAAGAGATGTGGATGAAGAATTAATAGGAAAAGAAGGTTCATCCACCTGTGATGGATGAATAGGAGAAGAAAGCTCTTCTACCTGTGGAGGAGGTTGGTCAGGGACAAGAGGCGAGACCATGTTGACCATGCATATATCATGATCTTGGGAGCTATCAGCCATGGTCTGGACATTGTTTTGATTAGGAGGATGGTTTGGGAATGGTTGTTTGAAGATGTCCATATTTTGATTGGGTGGGGCATTCAGGTTGTCTAAGACAAGGTCACCCTTATCTATCATGTCTTGGACAATGTTCTTGAAGGTTCGGCAGTTGTTGATGTCATGGCCTTGGACACAGTGATAGTGATAGAAGTCATTCTGCCTATACCATGTAGGGATGGCTTTTGAAGGGTCAAATTGAGGTGGTCAGATTGGAGGGAGATTGAGGACCCCCTGTTTGATGATTTTTTCCAAAATAGAAGCGTATGATTCTCTAAGTGGAGTGTATGAATGTGAGATGTACCGTTGTTGGAATTGTTTGGTGATGCTTTGTGATGTTGAAGGTTGAGATTGATTAGTTGTTGTTGAAGATGGTGATCTAATGACCACAGTGTTGGCCACTCCTTTGGACTTGGAGTTGGTAGAAGAAGAAGGTCTAAAAGAAGAAGGGTCATCGGCTCTTGCATTGGTATTACGTAATCTGACCTTATTCTCTTCAATAGCGTGAAGTTCAAGCTTTCGGGCCATGGTGAAAGCTTCATCAAAAGTGCAAAATATTTGAACCCGCAAGGTGGATGAGATGTGCATGGCACATGCTCGAGAGAAGAGCTCAATGAACTTAGGTTGAGGCAAAGGAAAGGAGAGCTGGTTAATCAAGCCTCTCCAACTGGCGATAAAATAGACTATGGATTCATCATCAAATTGTCTAATAGAGTAGAGGTCTATGATTGAGACTTTTTTGGTGATATTGATCGAGAAGTGGTCAAGGAAGAGTTGGGCTAGCTGGGTGAATGAAAAGATAGAATGACTGGTGAGAGAGCTGTACCAATCAAGGGCAGGGCCAGAAAGCGACATGGGGAAGGTGCGTAATGATAATGCATCATCATGGGCTATAAGATAACAAGCATGTCTAAATTCTCATAGGTGCTGTTGTGGGTCTTCCTTACTCTGGAAATGAGAAAATTTAGGAAGCTCCCATTGACTGGGATACGGCCTGATCGAGACGGAGGGATGGATGGGTTTGTTGCAAATTTGGTCATATGAAAGGGTATTGCTTGAATCAAAAATAGAAGCCTCAAGATTAGACATTTTTTCTATCAGCATCTTGATGAGATTAGCTGACAGATTGGCAGATGGGGCACCCCCTAGGTTGTAAGGTGCTTGGAAGGTGCTAGAAGAGGCGTATGACATGGTCGATTGCACTTATATAGGCGCAACGTATTGATGACTAGTCATAGGGATAGAAGTGGAAGCCAAGGGCGGTTGTGTCATGAAGGTAAAAGGCATAAGTTGACTAGATACCACCAAAGTTGGTTGCGTGGCAGCATTGGCAAAAGGGGAGGTAGACACTCCTACATTTATAGGCACAAGTGTGTGTGGAGTTGAGATAATCAAGTTCTGGTATGATGTAGAACTTGGTTGAATTGCGTGTGGTTGAGGGGGTAATGAAACCCCAATGGAGGTCAGTCCAAAAATAGATGGGGAGGTCAAAATTTGCATATTGGCCATGGTCAGGTTAATGGTTGAGGCAATAGTCTGAGTCATAAAAGGCAGGGTAGCGGATGGTGTTAATGTCATCGCCACTTCACCCAAAAGGTCTCACGTTTGGCTTTTTGCGAGATAGTGTTGGAGAGCCTTAACATTGTGGTTAAGGAGTCTCTCAAAGTTTGGGTCCCCTTCAGGGACAATTGAAGGTTGATTGGGAGTTGGTTAGGTAGGAGTTCATTCGGTCTCTGAATGATACTCCATTAGAGGACTAGGCATAGATGGCGAAGGCGGAAGTGGTTGATGCCTCACATGGTCAAGAAGAGTTCTGGTTTGACTGCGTGTCAAAACCATTCAAGGCAAAAAAGGGTCAGGTTCTAAAAACTATGTTTTTTCAATTTTAGAAACTCAGAATGTGGTTTTGGCAACAAGAAAGTCAAGTTTTAAGCTTGCTATTTTGAGAAGAAAAGTTTGGACAGTGACCGACGTCGGCTAAAAAAATGATGTCAGTGGAATAGGATGGCCGACGTCAGTCAGATAACCGATGATGGTGAAGAAAGGTTGTTGATGTCAGTGATAGAACTGATGTCAGTTACTATGTTTTCCAGAAACTCAGTGAATTTGAAAGTTTTTGGAAAGAAGAAAAACGTCCTCACTAGCTCAAAAAACCAGATAGGAACAGAAAAATAGATGGAGACAGGCAGACCCTAAGCATTAAATCCTAAGAATCAAATTTTAGAATCATGTTGGCTTATTCCTTAGAATGTGTTTGGGAGGTTGGCTTGTAGAACAGGTTCTAGAAGAGGTAGTCTAAAGTTGGTTTTGGGTCAGTTTAGGTGCTCAAGAGTCTGTGTTAGGTTCTGTACTTGGCCTGGTGCTAAGGAGCAAGCTCCCCTCACTTCACAAGCCCAGTGGTAAGCTGGTCTCGCTTAGCCAGTATATACTTCCCCTAGAGATTATCCTATGCCAGAGAATAGAGTGGGTTTTCCCCTTGGTAGTGAAGTCCAAGTGGGATTGTCGGGATGGGTAAGGTATCCGCTGGGTGATGAAATCCCAGTCAGGCCTTGTCTCAAGTAAGTTTTGATGTTTGATTTGTGCAAGTGATTTGGTTGTGTAACATAAGTGGACTACGATTAATTCATGATGTGGTTTTAATTACTAGATGTGTGGACTAAAAATGCAAGCAAGTAGAAATGAAATACCAAAGATTTTAAGCCCAAAATGAAATGTGAGTTCGGATGAAAACAAGTTGAGAAAGGGTTGAAGAGTATGAGTTGACTAGTCTAAGATGCAAGAAAGAAAGAAGGGTTCTTTTTAACCTTGCTTATGATGTCTTTTGGAAGAGAGAGAAGAAAAAGAGTGCAAGAAGAGGCCTAATGCACATATATGAATAGTAAGAAAAGAACCCAAGGAAGACCCTAGGATCCCATCGGGCGTGCCAGAATGTTTCTCTACGATTTTCGCTTTGACATTCAAAAAGGAAATGAGAAACTAAGATAAGATGGTCAAGGGTTAGATGTTACCCAGATGAAGTCTTGTGCACCAAATTTAGACGATAACAGGAACTCCTCTTTGGTTGTGGAGGATGACACCTGTAGAAGAAAGAGACTAAAACATAGAAGTTGTTAGATGGCTAAAAAGTGGACTGCCAAGTGAAAGCTTGATCCTAGAAGTGCAAAGACTTCTTGGAGGATGACAGTCCACTAATTGTTAAAAAAATGTCTCATAAAAAGTAAAATGATAAAAGACTGAAATGATTAAAGACTGAAATAGAAATAGAAGTAAATGCTTACCTGAATGCTGCTATCGATCTGGTCACAGTCACTGACGTCGGTTAGTCTATCAACGTCGGTTGTCAAGTTTGCCGATGTCAGTTAGTCTGCCAACGTCAGTGGAGGCAGTGGTCGATGTCGGTCAGGACAATGGTCCGAGACAAGGTTTGGACAAGTTTATGGTCTGTGGATGGGTCTGAAAAAGGGTTTTGGGTCTATTTGAATGGTCTGAGGGTAAGGGAATCATAGGTGGAGAAACTATTGGTGTAAAAGGGACCAAAGGTGGAGGGGCCACAAGGGAAAAATGAGGATCTTTATTATGAGGGTGACCTATGGGAGGAAGGTTATTAGATGTAGGAATGGTCATGAGGTGATCCTTGAGAAACTATAGAAGGATGTGAAAATGATTAGTGTGATGAGTACCACATTGGTACCAAAGATAATATACCTCTCCATATTTAGGAAGATATTCAAGTAATACTTTTGGTGGAGGTATAGCCTTGTCTATTGGCTCAAGAGTAATGAGATGTAAGGTGTCTATATATTATCATAGCTTACAAAAATGCATAGATAAATTATTATCTATGCTATAGAATAAACATATATGCTTATTGGTAGACTTTGCAGGTGTACTAACAAAGGCAGTGTAAATAAAAGCTTAGTAAGGCTGGTGTAATGAATGATCTCTAGTCCAGTGACTAAAAAAATTATGAATATCATAATATGGTTAATTGGTCCATTTAGTGGGCAAAGGAGCAAGTTATGGTAAAGGGATAAAACCATCACCAAGGGAACATGGGGCTGGTGGAGATACTAGACAAGGCTTGACTAAAAGAATAATAGGATCAGAAATAGGAAGAGACTCAACTAGATATGGAGTGGGAAAAGGATCCGAACTAGGCTCAACTAAGAGAGGGGTAGGATGCACACAAGATTGAATGATAGTTGCAAGCATTTAGGGATAAGTCAGCTAAAGGGATCCTATTATCTAGAAAACTAATAGGGACCAATCATAGCATGAACTATAAACATACTTATATGAGGCTATTTATAAACTATAGATGTGCATACCATTTTTAACCTATGAACAAGAAGAAAAATGCTAAAATTAGGAATTATATAGGATGAAATGAGATAAGATGTACAAAGATACTAAGGTAAAGAGTAATGATAATGAATAAATTCAACATATTGGGCCTAAACAAGACCTAAAAAAGGGTCATATAAGGTATAACCATCATCATAGTCAAGTGTATAAAGATCAATGTCATAAGTAAGGATGACCTTGTCATCTGATGATGAATGGAGTGTCAAGTCTTAGTTAAGATAATGGGTATATCATCACTAGGTGGTTGATGGGAATGTGGCTTCAGAGAAGGTTGAAGTTGAGAAATGAGATCAGGTTAGAGATCTAAGGTTTTGATCTTGATATTGATTTCATCAGGCTCATTATTTAAATCTAAAAGGTTTAGCATATTCCTAATGAGTTTGGGGTAACCATTATAACCTTGTGTGGAGTTGACAAGAAAGTTAAACTATTAATATTAACAAAATAGAACATTCATTAAGGGTTCAAGGGTTAGAATTTTTAAAACACCATGGTCTTATAATTTTTTGAAATTCCAAGGGTTAGTGTCACCTTGAATTCTATAGATTGTTCCATTATGAAGAAATTTTACACAGTGACAAGTGGAAGAGGTAACTACTCTCATGTGATGAGTCTATGGCCTACCAAGAAAAATGTTATAGGATAGAGGAAAATTGAATATCATTACCTTCACTACGAAAATAATAGGTGGAATGGTGATAGGGAACCACACACAACCAAAGGGAGGCATTTACCTTCAGTCATAGCCTTAATAGGTGTTATGTGTGGACTTAAGATTACATTCAAAATATCCAAGGGTTTTAATAAAATCAAGAGACGCAACATAAGTACTTGAAACCTCATCAATAAAGGAATGCTTGACTTGGATATCACTAATTTAGACACTAATAAAAAGGGGAAGATCATCTACACGAAGCAAAATCTCATCGATAACCATAGAGGTAATGGGGCATTTGAGGGAAAGATAAATGTCCATTATTTTATCAATGTGTATGGACATCTCTTTGTACTATTTTAAAATATTATCTTTTAATCCAGATAAGGTGGATTTGTGTCCTACTAGGAAAGCATGAGGTATGTTCATTTTGAATAGGAGTTTCATAATATGATTGTGATGATGTAGAGAAGTCCACATAAGTTTGAGAAATGGGATTTGAGATGGGAGATTAGTAAGTTTTGTGATAGAATCCCATTCATCATAACCCATAAGGGGACTATTGGAAAGATGTGCATAGTGATGAAGGAGGTCCTCGAAAGGAGGAGCATAAGTGCATGTGAATTTATGTTGATAAGATGCGGGAGTTTTAATTGGAGGACAAGTTTGTTGATTTTCTTGAGAGGACGGGGTAGTTGATGTAGGTTTGGTTTCAGATAAATTTGAAGAAGTGTTAATATAAGTTTAAGTATAATTGGTAACGGGTAAAGAGGTTGGAGGAGTGGTATAAATTTTATGATAAGTGTTATCCAATAGAAGTGTTGGAATTGGTTCATTAAAAGATACAAGGTCTTCTTGCCCCAACTCTATTAAGTGAGTTGGGGAAGAATCTTAGATAATGTGAAAAGTGTGAGATGATTGAGGAGTGTGGATGGGATGAAAATAAATGAAGGCAACTACCCTTTGCATATTAGTCATATTGAACACATTATCTTTAAGATTTGGGTCTATAAGACTATCAACATTATTAGTAAAAGGAGTAGGCTTATAATTATTGTCTTGGTGATTCTAAAGAGGATCTTTGTATATATCCAAATGAGCAATATTCTAGTTCAAATATCGAGTTTTAGTTTATGTTTCATGGGCTTTAAAAGAAATGTAATAAGCTTGTTAACATTTACAAATGATAGAATCATGGTCAAAATTGAGACCAAGGAGAAAATACATGGCCGAATTATGTAATTGCCCACAAGTTTCATGAGAATGACCCCAACTAGCATGAAACCAATAAAATTTATTTGGATCATACCAAGATTTCATGGGATGTGTGGGATCGAGCTCTCCTAGAAGAGGCCTTGGTAGATGCTTTTGTAACTCTGCTAAAGATAAAGGTTTATGAACATTGATGTTACATATTGAAGAGAAATGAAGATTATGGATGTGGTTGGGAGGGGAAGCTTGTTCCAAAGCTTGGTTAGGAACAATAGCTTGAATATTATGAATGGTATCATAAGAATCGGTGACACCATAGCTATTAGCATGAAGGTTTTTATTTTTTTATTAGAATGCAAGTACCCATAGAAGGTTGGGATGGCTCAAATTGATGCATGGGGAAATCTTAGAACTTAGCTTAGTCAATGGCTTTTGCCAAAGTGTATGGAGAGAGAGTTTAGACTTGATACTACAACTTAGGATAAATAACGCTAGTGAATATATGAAAGAGGTTATCATCTATCATACTGTGTTCACATTTGTTAAATAAGGTCTTTCACCGTTTGATGAAAGCTTATCTGGTTTCCTTCTCAAGTTGTTTAGAATTAATAAAATGGGCCAAGGTATTTTTAGGGAGGTCACTAGTTTGAAAATCTTGTACTAGAGCATTAACTAAATCTTCCAAACTAGTGATGGAATGAGATTTGAGTTGGTTACACCAATCTAAAACATCTCTAGAGAGAGTTTTTACTACTAGCTTGGCAATGGCAAATGTATTTAACTTGACCGAATATTTGTATAAATTTCCAAATGTTTTTAAGTATAGAGTGGGGTTGGTTAACCCATTATAACTAATCCTAGGGGTGATAACTCCTATATGTATGTTAGAAATTTTAAGCATAAGGGGTTATTTTTTAAGGTGCTTGATTTTTTTATTAATAAAAGGAGGTTAAGGGATGAGATTACCATGGGAATCCTAAAGAGGAGGTTGGGGGGGCATTTTGGTTATGATTTCCTCATGGAACTTATTGAGGGTGATTTTGGAGATGGATAAGATTATTTTTAATTTACATCATTTGGTTGGAATTATTAGCTTGGAAAACATTAATTTGGTTGAGATTTTGTAATAGAAGTTGATGGGTTTGAGTGGTGTTATTTACATTGTATGATGCATTAACATTGGTATTAGTGTCTTGAGTACTACTATGAGTGGTAGCATGCATGATATTATTATCTTGAGAAGAATTATTAGTAAGTGAGGCATTAGTATAATGATTTTCTTGTGTGGTAAAAGATGCACTAATAGAGGGATGAGAAGAAGCAACACTAGAGGCATGATTACCATGGGTAGAAAATGATGCACTATTGGAATAATTGAGAAGAGTTGGTCTTAGAAGAGGCCCACTAGATGTAGAACCTACCATGTTAGTAGAGATAATTGGCACGGAGGTGGAGGAAATCAAAGAGGAATAGTTCATAGTATGAGAAGGGGTCAAAAGAGAAGGAAGAGGTTGAGAAGCAAAGAAACTATTTCCCCTAAATCCATGTGAGAATGTGGGGGAAGGTAAAAGGAGATCCTTTATTTGACCACTTATCATAAGATGGTAAATGGTATAAGGATATTTTCCCCAATATTTAGGAAATTCATTAATGAAGAAGAACATTTATGGAGTATATTTTAATTCAGGTTGATCTTCTAAGGACAACAGAGGGTTGTGAATTGAGGATGAATGGGGAGGGGTCCCATAGTTTGTAGTACAAGTGGATACATGCACATTACTTTCATATAGGGTAGGATCCATAAGTTATTTATGGGAAAACCTATTAGGTTTGGTAAAGGTCATCATATCTATTGATTTCAGCTCAGTGTTATCTTTAAATAGAAAGTTCATGATGAGATAGAAAGATAAAATAAGACTAATATGTTGCAAAGCCAAAGAGGTAAAAAAGATATAGGCTCAAATAGATTGACTATGTACTATAATACAATAGATAGAGAAGAGTAAAAAGTCATATAGGTTGACTCTATATTATAGACAAGGTATGAAACAAGATGATAAGGATACAGAGTCATATAGTTTGACTTAGTTCTATAACTTGATTGGTAGAGAATGATATAGAGCTAGACATGTTGAGTCTATATTGTAGACTAGGAGAAAAAGAAAGCTAATAAGGATACATAGTCATATAGGTTGACTATGTAATATTAACAAGGAAAAACACAATCTGTAAGAGATTATACCAAAAAAATAAAGTGTACTAAAATAGGAAATAAACTGTAATATAAGTGATGCAAGAAGTGAAAACAAACACACAAACAATTGGATCAATGTGAGTGGTCCAATTGGGGCACACAACACAAAAACTTACACCAATGTTGTTCAATTCAAGTTTTTAAAATATAATACATAATGATTAGAGAGCAAGAAATCAACTGAAAAGTAAGCCTAAGTGTTATTAGATTATTAGAAAGTATTGATTTCAATGTGATAGGAGAGTTGGCTGAAAATAGGGAACTATAAAAAAATCTATGGATGGTTTCAATATGTTTAGGCTGAAAGGGATTTGTGTTGGTAATGGTAATAGCTTGGTATTGGGTCCTACCCCCTTACTTCATAATCCTACAGTTATAAGGATGTCAAGTTATTTTCCAATATATACCATTAACAACATATTTATACTTAGCTAGAAAACCAAGTTAGCTTCCCCCTTTGTGATGAAATACAAGTGTTTAAATGTGTTTTGAATATTGTGTGATTTGGTAGTGTGTGAAAAAGAGAAAAAAAGTGGAACTACATGACAATCTAAAAAACCACCTATTTAGACTATGTGAGTTACTCTAAGCATGCAAACAACTGAAAATGAAAGTGTGAATTAATTACTAGAAAATAGTTGTTAATTATTTAATTTAGAATAGTATAGAGTTGGTTTAGATGACACTATATACAAATAGTACATAATAGACTCAATTGGGTCAATACTATTTTATAGAAGCAAAGTCTTTAAGAATAGAGATGAATGGGTCGACTATGTCTTTCAGATAGAAGACATGCTATAAAACTAAGTCAACCAAGCTGACTTAGTTGGTTATAGGGTTGTAGTTTTTAATATTGCTAACTTTTACAAAATATAAATAAAGAAAATAATAAAATAATAGAGAGAGAAAAGAGAAGAACCTTCATGGGATTGAATATGGTTAGCATTGAAAATTTTATGTTGAAGTGCCTTAAATGTTGCTTTCAAATTCTACAAACTAAGTTGATTGGTTTGATAAAACCTTGTGTGATGAAGAAGAATAAGATGACTAAGTCAACCTGTTTGACCTAGTTTATTTATCTAAATGCTAGGAGAGAGAATAAGATTACAAAGTTGACCTATTCAAACTTGTATGCTTATCTAGGACTAAACAAGAGTATTGTATTGACCTGTTCAATCTAGTAACCTATATCTAATGAAACCTATACAAATAAAATGAAGTTGTTTTGATGTGATTGAGTGTTAAATATATGCAAATAAAGTTATAACTATACCAATTGGTTTGATACAATACTTTAAATATAGAAAAATATAATAAGATGATAGAAAATGAAAGCATGAAAGAAAACTTGCAAAGATTAGATTAATGTTAAGTTCACCAGAATGTATGCAATGCGAAAAGTAATAGATCTATAAGCCAATCCTAGCTCAAAGAAGATAAATCTTACTTACACTTCCAATTATACATTAGATGTTTTGGGTCATGACAAATATGGATCTCCTAAACCTAATCAAGGGATCTCTTACCGCAATAAAATCACTAGGGAGGGTTCCAATGCCTCCAGTCAAGCAAACTATGTGATAAACCTAACTAGGTCTTATATTTTCATATTCACTAAACTAATAAAAAGTAAATTAAAAATTATAATCTAGTTCTACCCAAAGCTTGTGGCACAAAGTGGGGGTATTAAATAATAAAATTAAACATGTAGAGAAGAAATATACCTATGTCAATGTATAAAAACTCCTAATGCATGGAAGAGAAGTGAAAATGTGTAAGGAAATTACTTAGATATTTGCATAGAATAATTATATATCACACATAATAATAAAATATAAGAGACCACACATTAATAATTGATGGTAGAGAAGAATACAAGATAAAATAGTAGAGCCACTTCGAGGGTTCAACCTCCACAAAAATGGAATAACGTAGAGTACTTAATTTGATGATCAAAGACTAACCAATACCTCCTATATATAGTTTACTTAGCCATGGTTATCAATAGGCTAACCTAACTAAGAACATAGAGAAATGTAATAAAAATATAAAAGAGGTATGTAAGCCATAAGTTATCCACATATATCCCTAGACACACCAAATGTTAAGGGCATAACATGCCCTTCCCCTTAAAAACAATGTTGTCCTCAACATTGAATCAACTATAGATGTTTATACACAAGGGTTCCATCATCCCAAGTGGAATTTTCACATGGCATATTCTTCCATTTGATTAGGTACTCCTTAATCACTCTAGACTACATTTATTTAGTGTGCATTTGAAGGATTGCCTCAAGATCAATAATAACTCTCCCTTCCTCATCCAATTTTGGTAAATTAGTTTGAGTATCAACTCTATATCTAATGAATTTATTTAGGCATGATACATGAAATAATATATGTATACAAGTGGATGAAGGAAACTCTAATTTGTAGGCCACACTACCAAGTTTATGCAAGATTTGATAAGGCCTATAATACTTAGGGGTAAGATTTTTATCCTTTTTCTATTGATTCAAGGACATATGCTTATATGGATACAAGGGAACAAAGACCCAATCACCAATGTCAAAATACCTCTCTCACTTCTAAGTTGATTTTCCTACTACTTCATGTGATTCTGGGCCATGACTAAATTTTCATGCAAACTTGCAAGGACCTCTTATTGATGGTGAATATGTTCCTCAACTACATGAACCTCAGGATGGACCTTTAAGGTTGAAGTTATGGATGGAGGGTGGCATACATACACGGCCATAGAGGGAAACATTTTGAAAGAACTATGAATATAATTATTATACCACCATTCAACATGTGGCAACCAATGAACCCATTTATCATGTTTATTAGAAACAAAACAATGGAGATATCCTTTCAAATATTTATTAACCACCTCAATTTATCCATCTGATTGAGGATGATAGGATCAACTATGAGCCAATTTGGTGCCCAAATAGGCAAATAATTCAATCCAAAAATTATTAGTGAAAATTGGATCTCTATCACTAACACTGATCTTAGGAGTACCATGTAATTTCTAAACTATATTGAGAAAAGCAAAAGTTAATATACTAGGATTTTTTGTTTGAGAAGATAATTATTACATAGGTATAATTTATCTTTATACCATAATGTATTACCTTCCATGTGAATTTTTCAAATCCACCCAAACCCTACTAAATATTTTGAATCAAAACATGGGTAGCACTATCATTTTCTCATTTTGATATCACTTCTTATAGCCAATCTACCTATAAAATGGCCATGTCACATAGTAATGCCTCAAATAATTCATCCCTCCTAGATAATGCATCTACCATGACATTTTTATTGCCTTTCGTGTAGACTATTTAAAAATCATAGACTAAAATCTTAGTTACCCATTTATATTATTCTTTTGATAACAACCTTTTTAAAAAAAAATATTTGAGACTATCATAATCAGTCTTTACCTAAAAGTGACAACCCAACAAATAAGGTATCTATTGTTTGACTGCATGCAAAATATCCATCATTTCCTTCTCATAGATGGACTTGATCCAAGTTTTACCTTTTAGTTGGTGACTTTGAAATGTAAGTTGTATTCCTTATTGCATGATCACAACAGCCATACCATATCCAGATTCATCACATTCAACCACAAAAGTCTTAAAAAAATTAGGAGTGGTGTACATAGCCAATTTCAATTGTTCAAATACCTTGGTAGATGTATTAGTCCATTGGAAGGAGTCTTTCTTCTAAAAAGAGGTGAGTGGGGATACAATGCTACCATAATTTTTGACAAACCTATGATAGTAACCAATTAGTCCCAAAAATACCCTTAGTTTCTTGAGTGTCTTAGGAATTGGCCAGTCCATCATGCTTGGATTTTTCTAGGATCTATTTACACTCCTTCATGTGAAACCATATGACCCAAATACTCAACTTCATGAGCTTCAAAATTACTTTTGAAAGGTTTGGCATACAACTGATGTTGTTCTAGATTTGAGAGTACCTGTTTCACATGATGCAAATGGTCTTCCCAATTTTTATTGTAAATGAGGATATCATCAAAAAACACCAAAATAATTTTTCTCAAAAATGCCCCAAAAATAGTATTCATCAAACTCTGAAAGGTAGATGGTGCATTTTTAGACCAAAAGGCATAACCATAAACTCATAATGTCCCTCATATGTTCTAAAATTTATTTTGGGTATGTCTTCATCACAGATCTATATTTGATGATACCCAAAATGAAAATCTAACTTAGTAAAATAAAGAGCACCATTTAATTCATCTAGAAAATCATCAATGAGATAAATAGGAAACTTATCTTTGATAGTGTACTTGTTGATCTCTCTATAATTAGGGAACATCCTCCAATTTTCATCTTTCTTTCTCACCATGATAACTAGCAAAGAATATTTTCTTTGGCTTTGATGAATGATTCCTACATCCAACATCTCCTGTACCATCTTTTAATCACTTTTCTAGGCATAGGGATACCTGTATGGCCTGATATTGGGTAGTATACTACTTAGAATAAGTTTGATGTCATGATCATGCATGCGACTGGGTGGAAGTCCTTTTAGCATGTCACCAAAAATAATAGAATGGGTATCAGTCATTTGTTGTAAATCAAGAGGTGTAGATGGCTGAGTTGGATAGAATTCAATGGAAAATAAGCAAGCCACAATTCTTCTAACACCCTTTCAAAGAATCTTGGTCATTTAATAAGAGCTAACAAGTTTTGGATATTTATCCCTTAATCCCCTTAGTTCAAATTTACTTCCCTTAAAATAAAATTTCATGAATAATTCATCAAAACTCATCTCAATAGTTCCCAAAATGTTGAGCCACTATACTCCCAGAATAATGTTAGCTCCACCCATGGGAATAACAAACATAGAAGAATCTAATAGGTAGTATCCCATGGGTAGCTTAATACTATGGCATTTTCTTAAATAGTTGATAGTACCACCATCTATAATCATGACCTAAAATTCTACAACAATATAAATGAAATAGTTTAAATGAAGGCAACTTACTATTGATGAAGTTGTGTGTACTCCCAGAATCAATCAAAATAATGACTTTATATTTCTTAAATAAACCCACAACCTTGAGAGTTTGGGGAGTACTAATACCTAAAATGGCATGGTAGGAAATAATAGGTTGAGAGTCTCTAGATTCCTCCTTAGGTCCTTTTGCATCCTAACCAATTACTTCCTCATCATTTACATCCTCATTATCACTTTCAATGTAAAACAACTTATTTTCAGCACAATGATGTCCTTTGATCCATTTGATATCTCACCCATAACACAACCCTTTATCTCTCTTCCCCTCAATTTAATGAGGTGTCAATCTGGTGGGTTGAGGAAATGATTGTTCTAGAAAGGTGCAATCATGACCAGTAGAGAAAGTTTTCCATTTGACCATCTTTTTTTCTTCTACCATGTGTGCTCTTAGGATAGATTCTAATATAGATGATGGATTAAACATATAAACCTCAAATTAGATGATATCTTTGAGTCTACCCAAAAAAATATGGGTCAAATTTGCCTCAGTGATGTTTTCCACTCATAAGGATAGATTCTAAAATTGATGAATATAATCATGCACTATTCTTATTTGACAAAATTTGGCTAACTAGATGAAGTAGTTCTTAGATACATTATTCTAATAATGGGCCAATAAATCATCTATGAATATAGACCATGTAACAAGATCACTATTCTTTTTCTTTTGAGCACACAACTAATGATACCAAATAAACTGCTTAGGTTCTAGATACAAAGATGCCACTATCACCTTCTAAGAACTAGAGTTTGGTGTAAAACAAATAAATTATCAATATGGGTAATCAGAGTGAGAGGATCCTTACCATCAAACTTACACATGTCCATTTTTGGAAACATCAGTTTCATAAAATGTTTAGAGCTATTAGTGTTGAGAGGAGGACTTGAATGATGAAGTGGAGGGTTGTTTGTTTGTAACTAAGATGAAATGGTAGCCAATTAAATTATGATCTAATGCAATTGAGTGTGCACCCTATTAATCTCTTTGTGCATCCTTGAAACATTAGTTTGAACTTTAACAAAGTCATCCTATTGCACCAAGGCCTTTATGTCAACCTGAAGTTGAGAAATCATTGGATTTGAAGTTCTAGATTCCATATCATCCCTAGAAAGAGTCTTAGGAGTTTCTTGCCCCCTTTTTTTCCTTGAGTATAAGGACCCACCATGCACAAACCCTAGGAATGTTTTCACCCTAAAAAAACATGTACCAAGATATGGTATTATTGGAATCTCCTCACCAAAATGAATCCAATGACTACTTTTGTGCATTAGGGTGAGACATTTTGGCTCAAAAAAGTGTATTGGCAATATATACCATTATGATCATCTCATCGAGATGAATCTAATGACTACAAATGTGCAAAGAGAAATTTTTTTCTGGACTTTTTTTCTTTTTTTATAATTTTTTTTCAAAAAAGAATTTTGAACAATACTACACTAACAGAAAAAAATTAATTCTTCCTAGATTACAAGCTATGCTTTTTTGCTCTTTCTACTCACAAAAGTCATGCCTCATCAGTTTAAAAAAAATACCATAGGAAACTTTTCGAAATCAAATATATGATACCAATTATAATAATATTACTTATATGTTCACACAAAATAATTATATATCACATAGAATAATCAAAGATAAGAGATCACACAACAATAATTGATGGCAAAGAAGAATAATGCATAATATAAAAGAGTCACTTCAAGGGGGAAACCTCGACAACAATACAATAAGATTAGAAAAATTAATATGATGATCAAAGACTAACCACTACCTCCTATATATATTCTATTTAGCCATGGTTATTCCATAGGTTGACCTAACTAATAACATAGAGAAATGTAATAAGAATATAAAATAGGTATGTAAGCCACAAGTCAGCCACACATATCCCTAGACATGCCAAAGGTTAAGGGTGTAGAAAAATTTATATCTATCTACTCTTACAAATGAGGAACAAAGTTAGGAATAATTACCTTTGAATACAAACCCACTAAGCCTCAATATATCCCTTGGATAAGGAGCTTCACAAGAGGTTGTTGTGCTATGTAAGGATGACAAGGATAAATTAGCTCTAGGCTATACAACCTATCAATACATCCAAAACACTTCTCCACAAGAAATGATCCATATCTCTAAATAAATTATGAAACCCTAAGCTTTCTTCTCAGGTAGAATGGTGGATAAGTAGATGTGAAATTTATCTCACTTCTTCTTCTCTTCTCTTAGAAATGGAGAAATGAATGTGTTTATATAAGAGAACTAACCCTAATTATTTATAAAAATTTAGGCCAACAAGGTTGACCCAATTGACCTAGTATCATTATTGGCAAAAAAATCAAGTAATGGAATCTATCCGACCTAGACCTTTATAATTTTTTATCAATAAGAGTACATAATGAATGGGGCTGACTATGTAACACAAACTATCAAAAAGGGTTTTAGGTTAGGGAAGGGGTAATGAACATGGTAAATGACTATAGGAGGGTGAAAATAGGAGGAAAATCTTTGGAAAATGGTTTTAGGAGATAAGTGTGTAGATAGTAAGTGGTAATAATGGACAATAATCTTGTGAAGTACCAATGGTCTACCCACCCTTTTCTTACTTCACTGTTTAAGGTGTGCACTCAGAGAGATTGAGACTTGACAGGTTCTTAGAAGATAAAAATTATTAGTAATTGATAAAGTTTAAAAATATTATGTGTATACATATAGTGTAAAGAATGACATGTAAATTTTAATTTCATCTGATCAACCAACATGCAAAAGAGCATACAAAAATAATGTGCTACACACATGCCCTTGAATATGATATAAAAGCATATGAATTTGGACTAAGTTGTAATGATTTATATTTGGGTATGTAAATTAAACATGGGAATGGGCATGTCATGCATGATGCCCCAAATCTAAGTAAATTGATATGAATTTGAGTTGAACTAGTATGAATCTGAGCAAAATTGAGTATAACTGATAAATCTATGGTTAAATCTATGAAAACATGTATTATACCTATTATATTTTTAACTTTTATAGCCAATCTAGGTTATTATGAAACTGAGGCTATTAGACAATATAACCATGTCCTAGAAAGTAGCACCAATTTTGAAAATGTGGCACTAGTGTCCTAATTTGGGCACTAGTGTCCTTTTAGTCTAATTTTTGTGCATCTATACTAGTTTCTATTTCACTATTTTCCCATTATGTTTACCCATGTTTGATTTTATATAATTAAGCCTATGTGCTAAAACATGTACTATGAGTGCAATTTACGAGCCTGATCTCTATGACAAACCCCTATGAATGCCCCCTCTTTTGAGGGGATTTGTTGAAAATGTGTATGAGTTATCATCAAAGGAAAAAAATCTATAAAATATGTGTTAGCCAAAACATATTTGATAACTACATAATAATCCAATATAATATGCATGCATAACATCATAATGTAAGATAATTTGAGAATAAGTATGCAATATAAGATGTATGTCATGTATAGCATTCATAATGGTGTTAAGATAGATGTAATCAATGTATGTGAAAAAAATATGAGTAATAATTAAGTAGATACCTAGGGGGATGGGGCATGATGTCCATCATGGCACCCAAGCAAGAAAAATAGATGCATGAGGTCTTTCATGGTATCAAAAACTAGTGTGTGTAACAAGAAAAGATAAGTGTCATGGAGATGATGCACATAATAAAAAATACATATAAAACACATAAGGCACCCAAAGTGGGCCAAGGGGTCAAAATACAATGGACATAGGACATGTCACTGAATTTGAGAAAATAAGACATACAAGGAGATGTTCAAATGTATGCATATATAAGTAACAAGTAAGTGGGATTAGAGCCACATAAAAGGACACGTTAAAATATTTGCATACACAATCAGAAAGGAACATTAAAGGACATGGAAACATGTTTAAAACATACATATTGTGAATAAAAGTGGGTCACAAACAAAGAACAATGACATATTCAAATGTCCTTGAATATAAGAAGCATAGAGATACAATCAAGTATAAAGTAAGTAAGATATAAATGAAAGTATGCATGAATATGTAATATAAATCTATGTAAGAACAAGGATACACATATGATGAGTCTAAAGTAGTAATATCTAGCAAAAAATTAGAGTAAGAGTGACATGATCAATATCAAGATATAACAATGCTAAAGTTGGGCTATAGAGTATATAAAGATAGAATTAGGAATAAAAATTGTGTATAGGATTCCCCCAAGTGGTTGAATGTGTCAAATTAATATGCATGTAATGGTCTATATGACCCAATCAATATTAGTGTAGTGGACCAGAGTCCTATAGCAATCTGTAAGCACTTGACAAGAATAAGTGAAACATGTATGCATGCTAAAATTGACTATACTAAGATAGGTAGCATATGTAGTTTTTGGAAAATATAAGAAATGTAAACATATAAATTCATATAATCAGTAATTTTGTGTTTTTTACGTAATATTTGAATGTTTTTATTTTTTAGAAATATTATATATATATTTTTTAATTTTTAGATATACGCTATGTAAAAGAAATATGTATAAGGATCAAGAGAAAGGGAAAGTATGCACAATAAGGTAGGAAAACTACTAACTGATGAGTCTCATGAGAGACTAATATCACTATGGCTTGTGTTGCATAAATGAACTATGATCATGTGTGCTATGTGAAAGGGCAACTGTGGTCCCATAATCTATTATACTGAGTGATCTATATCTAGCCCTACTTTTAGAGTGATGTTAGGAATTTGTGACACTGACTATGGTGTCCTATGAAATGGAGGGGTCTTAAGAAACCAACTAGTTGAAGAAGCTATAGGTGGCATAGGTGCCCTATGTTAAGAATCCCAAGAACTCAATAATATTGGCCTTGATATAAAGTGAGTAAAGGGAGGCCCTCTATAATATATAACATATCTCTGATATAAGGGTGTCTCTAATAATGGGCTCCATGGGAGAGTATGTGTATGTGTCAATATTATAGGAGTAGACCTCACTTTCACTAGTGGAATAATGAACTCTATGGAGTATCAATAGGAGTAGTGCTCTGAGTTTTAACTAATAATTATGTTGTTAGTAACTATGTAATAACTAATAACTATGATGTAACTACCTATGGAAGAGATAGAGGATACTTATATAGAATACCCTCAACTGTGACCCCCTATTTTCATGTATATATTTTAGGCATCTATGCACTATGTGTGGAATGGATCATAGCTATTGTATCCATGGCCTACCATTAACCACGTATTTATACATAGCTAGAAAACCAAATTAGCTTCCCACTTGATGATGGAATCTAAGTAGGTAGCCCTTGGGAAGATAAATGTTTAAATGGGTTTTGAATATTGTGTGATTTAGTAGTGTGTGAAAAAGATCAAAATAGTGTAACTAAATGATAATTTGAAAAAATATCTATTTAGACTATGTGAGTTACTCTAAGCATGTAAATAGATAAAAATGAAAGTGTGAATTAATTACTAGTAAATAGTTGTTAATTCCTTGATTTAGAACAATATAAAGTTAGTTTAGATGATAATGTATGCAAATAGTACATAACTATTTATAGTAGAAACAAAGTATTTAAAAATAGAGTTGAATGGGGTGACTATGTCTTTCAAATAGAAGATAGGCTACAAAACTAAGTTGACGAGGTCAACTTAGTTGGCTATAGGGTTATAGTTTTGAAGACTAATAACTTGTAATAAACATAAATTAATAAATAATTTTAATTTTGATCACTAAAATGGTAGAGAGATAAAAGAGAATATCTTTGGTGTTTTTGAAGACGGTTAGGATTATAATTTTTATGCTAAAGTTCCTTAAATTTTGCTTTCAAATTTTGTAAACTAAGTCAACTAATTTGACCTAGTTCTACAAAACCATGTATACTGAAGAAGAATAAGATGATGAAGTCAACTTGTTTGACCTTGTTTATTAATTTGAATGATGGTAGAGAGAATATGATGACAAATTTAACCCATTTGACCTTATATGCTTATCTGGGACTAAAGAAGAGTATTGTGTTGACCTATTTGTATCTGATGAAAACTTGTGTAAATAAAATAAAATAATTTTGATGCAACCATGTGTTAAACCTATGCATAAAAAGTTAGAACTATAGCCACTGGTTTGATATAGTACTAAAAATATAGACAAATGTAATAAGATGATAAAAAAGGAAAGTGTGAAAGAAAACCTACAAGGTTTAGATTTACTTCAGGTTCACTAGAATGTATGCAATGGGAAATGTAATAGATTTATAAATCAATCCTAGCTCAAAGAATATAAATCCTATTTACACTTTTGATTGGTGATACATTAGATATTTAGGGTCATGACCAAGATATATATGATAAACCTAATCAAGGGATATATTACCACAATAATATCACTAGGGAGGGTTTCAAATCCTACAATCAAGTAGAACTATGTAATAACCCTAACTAGATCATATGTTTTCATATTGACTAAATAAATAATAAGTAAAGTAAAAATTCTAATGTTTCACAAATTGGGGGTAATAAATAATAAAAGTGAACATGCATAGAAGATGAATACTAACATTAATGTATATATAATCCTAATGCATGGAAGATAAGTACAAATGTATATCTATCTACTCTTATAAAGGAGGAATAAAGTTAGGAATACTTACCTTTGAAGATGAACCCGATGAGCCTCAATCTCTCCTTTGGCAAAGGTGATTCACAAGAGGTTATTGTGTTATGTAAGGATAAAATGGATAAATCAACACTTGGATACACAACCTATCAATGTATCTTAAAGACTTCTCCACAAGACAAGATCTGTATCTTCAAAGGAAGTATGAAACCCTAAGCTTGCTCCTCAAGTATAATGGTGGATAAGCAGATTCATAATATATCTTATTTATTCTTCTCTTCTCTTTGAAATGGAAAAATGAATGCATCTATATAAGAAGATCTAACCCTAATCCTTCCCAAAAGTTTAGGTAGATAAGGTTGATCCAATTGACCTAGTATCAAATTGACAAAAACAAATTAGGTCATGGAATAGGTCAGCCAGGGGCTGACCTAGACCCTAATAAGTTTTATCAATAAGAGTACAAGGTCGATGGGGATGACTATGTAATGCAAACTATCAAAAAGGGTTTATAGGTTACGGATAGGCTAATCAACATGGTAAATGACTAGAGGAGTGTGCAAAATAGGAGGCAAGCTTAAGGAAATATTTTTAAGAGACAAGTGTATATATATCAAGTGGTAATGAGGGATAACAATCATGTGAAGCACCAATGATCTACATACCCCTTTCTTGGTGCACCCTTTAAGGCATGCACTTAGAGAGATTGAAACTTAAAGGGTTATTGTAAGATAGAAAGCATTAGTAATTGATAAAGTTTGAAAATATTATGTGTATACATATAATGTAAATAATGACATGGAATTATTCATTCCATTTGATCAACCGATGCGTAAGAGAGCATATAGAAATAATGTGATACATACATGCCCTTAAATATGATATATGAGCATATAAATTTTGGACTGAGTTATAATAATCTATAATTGGGTATCTAAACTAAATATGGGAATTTTCATGCTATGCACGATGCCTACAATATGAGCATATTTATATGAATCTAAGATGAACTAGTATGAATCTAAGAAAAATTGAGTATAACTAATAAATCTATAACTAAATCTATGCAAACTTGTACTATACCTATTGTACTTTTCTATCCAATCTAAATTATTCTAAAACCAAGGCTATTAGACAATATCACCATGTCTTGGATAGTATTACCAATTTTGAAAATATGGCACTAGTGTCCCAATTTGGGTGCTAGTGTCCTTATGTTCTAATTTTTGTGTAACTATACTGGTTTATGGGTCACTATTTTCCCATTATGTTTACCTATGCTTGATTTTTTATAACTGAGCCTATGTGTTAGAAATTTATTTTGAGTGAAATATAAGAGCTTGATCTCTGTGATAAACCCCTATGAATGACCTCTCTTTTGAGGGGAGTTGTTGAACATGTGAGAAAATTATCCTCAAAGGAAAAAGCTCTATAAAATGTGAGTTAGCCAGAGCATATATGATAACTACATAATAATCCAATATAATGTGCATACATAACATTAGAGTGGAAGATAATCTGAGCATAAGCATGTAATGTAAGACTTATATCATGTTTAGCATTCATAAGGGTGCTAAGATAGATGTAATCAATGTATGTAAAAATAAATAAGAGTAATAACTAGGGAGTTACCTAGGGGGTGGGGTATGATGTCCATCATGACAAAGAAAAATTGTGTGTAACAAGAAAAGACAAGTGTCATGGTCATGATGCATACAAGAAAGCATACATGCGAAACACATAAAGCACCCAAAGTAGGCCAAAGGGCCAAAGACAATGGACATGGGCACATGTCACTAAATTTGAGAAAATAAGACATATAAGGTCATGTTCAAATGTATGCATACTTAAGCAACAAGCAAGTAGGATTATAGCCACATAGAAGGACATGTTCAAATATCTACATACACAATCAAGAAGGCACATGCAAGGATATGGGCACATGTTCAAAACATACATATTGTGAATAAAATTGATGTACAACCAAAGAGAAATGGCATATTCAAATGTCCTCGAATAGAAGAAACATATATATATACAATCAAGTATAAACTAGGCAAACTAGAAATGAAAGTATGTATGAATGTGTAATATAAATATATGTAAGAGTGAGGATGTACATATGATTAATATAAAGTATTAATAACTAGAAAAAAATATGAGTAAGAGTGGCATGATTAATATCAAGATATAAAAATGCTAAAGTTGGGATGTAGAGTATAGAAAGATAGAACTTGGGAATTTAAATTATGTATAGGATGCCCCTAAGTGGTTGAATGTGTCAAGTGAAGATTCATGTGTCAGTTTATATGACCCAATGGGTAGATAATAACAAGTTTGGATTAGTGTAGTGGACCTGAGTCTTGTAGCAATTTATAAGCACTCAACAAGAACAAGTGAAGATTGTATGTATGCTAAAACCGACTATACTAAGATAGCTAACATAAATAGTGTTTAGAAAATATAATAAATGTAAACATATAAATTTATAAAATCTATAATTTTATGTTTTTAAAGTAATATTTGAATGTTTTTATGTTTTAAAAATATTATGTATTTTTTGTATTTTATGGATACAAGCTATGTACAATAAATGTGAAAATGATCTATGTTTAAGGAGCAAGAAAGAGGGAAAGTATGTACAATAAGGGAGGAACAATAATAACCGATGAGTCTCATGAGAGAATCACTATCACTATGGCCTATGTTGAATAAAATAACTATGATTATGTGTGTTGTGTGAAAGGGAAATTGTGGTCCCATAATCTGTTATACTGAGTGATCTATATCTAGACCTAATTATGAAGTGATGTTAGGAATTTATGATACTGAGTGTGGTGTCCTATGAACTGTAGGTATCCTAAGAACCCATATAGTTGAAGAAGATATAGGTAGCATAGTGGCCTATGTTGATAACCCCAAGAAATCAATAACATTGATCTCGATAGATAATGAGTAGAGGGAGGCCCTTTATAATCTATAACATATCTTCAATGTAAGAGTCTCTTTAATAATGGTCTCCATGGGAGAGTATGTATATGTGTAAATATTATAGGAGTAGACCTCACTTGCACTGTTAGCTCTACTAAACTTTATGGAGTATCAATAGGAACTATGCTTTGAGATATAACTAGCAACTATGTTGTATCTAGTAACTGTGTAATAACTGGTAACTGTGATGTAATTACCTATGGAATAGGTAGAGGATAATCATATGGAAGACCCTCATCTATGATAACCTAATTTTCATGTATATATTTTAGGCATTTATGCATTATGTATGGAATGGATTGTAGATACTATATTAATGGCCTACCTAGTAACATGTCCTACTACTACATCCATGGCTTAATAATAAGAATATAGTGGCCATATATGTTGGTCCAACCTATAATGAAAGCACAATCTCCCTGATAGAGATATAAACATGACCACTAAAACCACTGATAACTATATTTGTAGGGGATATATCCTACTCTAAATACCCTAAATTTTGTAAAATCATGATAGTGAACATGCTAATGCTTGACCCATTATCAATCATAACATTCTAGATAGGATGATGATCTATGTAGGATCTTGCAAAGAGTGCATTTAAATCTATATCATCATCAAAAATCTCTTTCTCTGAGAAGGTGTTGAGTGGTCTAAATGGAACTATAGTGTGTCACATACCAATGATATTATGTAATGGGTGTGCCTCCTCTGTAATGATATGAAGCTAGTGGTGGATGTGCCTAATATGTGTGGTGAACACTTGAAGTGATCCCTGCCTCATTTATTGTGTGATTTGGAAAAAAAATGAGAATATATTAAATGCCTTAGATTTTGTTTGTTGTAATTTTGGTGACTCTTTGGGTGTGACACATCAATAATGTTATCCTCAATCAAATCTTGTATCTTATGTTTCAGGCTGATGCATCTATTCTTTGTATGGCTTAGTAACTTGTGATACTCACAAAATTCATTGGAATAATATTTCTTTGGAAGGGGCCATGTCATATCAACCTTTTTGATGGGAGGGAGAGATGTGAAATTGCATTCCAAGAGCTACTGTAAAACCCTTTTTGGCTATTATGGTAGGTTTGTAAAGACTTTCCATGGAGGAGGTGATAAAACTAAGTGAGCAGATGGTTTTGAAGTTGTGTTAACTATGGCCTGATTACTCTTATTTTCATTGTCACTTACCTTGTATGGAGGCTTACTTGAAATCTTAGAAGTTGATTCTGATCCAATTATATATTTTGGTTTTTCTATTAATAAAATCTTGATTTTTATTTCTTTTACTATGTGGCACAAATATGTAAATATTGGAAGCTTCTTAAACAAGATATCTTCATGTAATGCTGGTAAAAGACTCTATTTAAAGATGTCCTAAAGATATTTATCTTCTATGGGGCTAGTCAATTTAGCTAATATAGTCTTGTATCATAAGATGTAGTCTACAATATGCTCATTTGACTTTTGTTTCAATTGTGCAACTAGAGCATATGAGATATTATCATTGATGTTTATGGAGAAGTGTGATAAAATATGTCTATCAACGAATTGAATGTTGTGATAGATTTATTGAGTAAGTAATAGAACCAATATAAGGCATAATCCTTTAAACTACATGGAAAATACTTTGTGAGAAGCTAATCATTGGACACATAGTCCAAACATGCTACATGAAAATATTAGATATGGTGTTATAGGTCAACCTTAACATCATATAATGTAATATTAGGTTCTACAAATCTAGATGGCAAGGGAGTTACCAGTATGTAATGTACCAAAGGTGTATGTAAGAAAACATTAGAATCTAAGGCATGTGATGGCCTAGTGGATCCTTTCTCAAGATGTAACACCTTAGACTACATAGTATGAAACTTCTACATAAGGGATTGTACATATTGAGTGGAGTAACTATCAACAAGAGGTGTAACTATCATTGAAGGTTATTGAGTTATAATTATTGGTTATGCTAGCTTAGTTATCCCCACTAGAGGTGTAATAATGTTATTAGCTGGGGGAGTTGAATATTGACCATTATTTGATTTTTGAAGTTCTTACTAAATAATAGTGATGATGTCATCTTGTATATATAAATATTTGAACATAAAATATTGCAATTATTTCTTATCGATCTCATCAAATTGGTTGTTGTCTTTTACCATCATAGTTTGGGATGTAGGAAAATAAGTTGTGGTATATTTTGAACCATTAAATAATTTTAATCTAAGAAATATTGAAAAAAAAATATTAAAATAATTCTAAAATTTTGTAACTAATATCTATCATAAACACGAAAGGAATACAAACCCTAAAAGCATCTAGGGTTAGGGTTTGAGTAATGTTCAAAGTAAGTCAATTTCACCAAAATTTTTAACCTTTTATGACTTAGTGAATGTAAATATTATATTTTTAAAAGAGTTGATTAGACTAAATTATAAAAATAATATGTAATAAATGCAACCAATAATTTGTTATAGAATTGACTAGCTTTGACTTTTATAGAAATAGTAATAAATAGTGCCAATAATAAATTAGCTAGAAAATAACTAAGATGAATGATCTAGGTGCTAAACAAGAGATGGAAAATAGTATGAGTGTCATAAAATAGATCCCAGTGTCATAACCATTCCTAGATAGTATCACCATAATTGGACAATAACATCATTATTGGAAGAGTGGTGGTAGTGTCTTGATATTGGCAATTGTGTGCTCTCTACAAGATTGTCCCAAGATTTTGGGTACATTGTGTCTTTATATCTAAGGTCTATTCATGTGTGTGAGTCTTGAAACTATGTATTTTTCATGTAATGATTGATTTAGTGATCAAACCCTAATCTTCCATGTATCTAGGGCATCTAATTGGCATGAGCTAAAAAGTGTGTTTGTTAGTAGGGTAGGCTGGACATCCTCAACACCCCATTGTGAAGAGAGTTGACTACATCCCAATACTCCAAGGAGAGATCAATCTTGATTTAGTTCTCCCCACATAATTTATGGTGAAATTTTAAGTGATGATAGTATGATAGTATCCTTGAGTGCCTTGAATGTGCTTGAGACTAAAAATTTAGATAATCTAAGCTTAGGGATATTGTAGATGGTAGTATGTAGAAGTAAGGTATAAAAAGGATTTATAACTTTAATTATGTTCAACATGTTTTGAGTTTGAATGTGAATTTTTCATATGATTTATATCTAGTGGTTATAGGGATAAAAGTCATGTATGTATATTATTCTGATGCATGTGCAGGTGATAAAGGAGGTCTAGGCTAACACTAGAAAGTTTTAGTTTTGAAAGGATATCCATTTTGGAAAAGATAGGTCAAAGGACATGAGAACCATTTCGGGGACACTAGTTACATGTGGTGCTAGTGTCCTTATTATGGTGCTAGTGTCTAGCCAACAAAAATCTAGGCATGAAGGGCCAAGATTAGGAAATGAGGGTCTAGGACTACTTTAGAGATGATTAGGGATGCCTATGGTCTGCATGAAGGCTGGATAGGTGTGATAATAGGCTCTAGGATTGGTATAGGGATACAATAGGGATAGGTAGTCTCAATTATCACTCTTATCACTTAAATACCACATTTGGGTGATTACACATTTCAATCACTTAATTATTAATTTTGAGTGTTTACATTTGCCCACACTTTATTATAGTGATGCAATGAAGTGAAATTGTTATAGTAAAGTAGATGTAAACCTAAGTGTCTATACAAAATTTATTTTTTGATTTGAATCTTGATAATGTAATATGCCTTAATGTAAAAATCTACATCAATGCCACTAAATGTAGTTATTTTCCATATTTGGAAATTAAATAAATTAAACATGCATTTGAATTTTTAAAAGAGAGTAAAGAAAGTATACACTCAGGAATGAGTATGCAATTCAATTTCTTTGTAACTTGGAAATGTAGAAGTGGGTGTACCCCCTTGTTGAGGTATTTGAAGAAGTGATGAAACTATGGAAAATTGAGAGTGATCAAGTTTCAATTTTTAAATCCAATGAAATCCATTGAGGTAGAATGATTGTACACTCTAACTCTCATTTAAATCTATAGATTACTCTATATAATAATTCAAGGTTGGAATCAACAAATTTGGTTTATTAATTTGAAACTAAAGAATAAATGGAACAACCAAATGTAGCTCACTACATATAAAATGTGTAACAATTATAGTGGACCACATACAACATGAACACAAAACACACCATTTCACACACACACACACACACACACACACACACACACACACACACACACACACACACATTATAATTGAAACTTTAAAACTTTTAAACTTGAGAAATTTTTAATTTCCATGTTGTAACTTGATCATGAATAAATATCATGCCCCATGTCCTATAATGAATTGATATTTAATTCCAATTGAACTTGTAATTTTATCTATTTAATTTGTGGTGCACCTGAGAGGAGCATATTACCTAGGGAAGTTACTCTCACATTACCCTTGAAAATAATGTTAGTGGGATACATGCAAGGTTTTACTTTGAGAATAATGATTTTAAACATTGGATTGAAACTAAATAATAAACAACCAAGTATAATTGAGATCCCAAACAATCATTTAAACCCTTTCCTATATCATCCATCATGCCTTGATTTTTGATTGTATTATATTCATAGTCATTAGCTCCCTTGTACTTTCTAGATTTTTGTTACCTATAAGAATTTCATTTGTTGTATCTATAATATTTAAATTCATTTTATTTATCATTGATAGTCAAATTACACATGTTAATTATTTTCATCATATAAGTGAAATAGAATCCATAGTATGGTATATTTTCAATAATAGTAAAGTGATATGCCATAAATAATAAACATTGACGTCATTGTAATATAGATGTTTTAGATTGTTCTAATTAGTTTGAAAATCTAAGGGGGAAAGTAAATAGACTGAAATATAAATCCAAGGGCTAGAATAATGTTTGAAATTTAGGATTGAATAAATAGCAATTAAATAAAATAAAATAAGCTATGCACAAAAGATAATGTATGAGTATCTAATAAAGAGATTTAGCCCAATATGTTGGTTGGGAGGAAGTAGAAGGGTTTTTCCAACCAATGATATCATTAATAGGATGTAAAAATGTATATCCAATTGAATTTTTATGAAGGAGTGAATTATAATGAAGAGGAAGTGCCAATTATATATGCCTCTAAATTTGAGTAAGAATCACATGTTATAATATAACCATATGAATCACTACTCATATACCCATGTAAACCTATATCCTAAAGTGTAATAGGAGGAAATGTAAAACCATATACTTGATATGAAGATATCTAAATAACCTATGATGCCTTATGAGATGAAAACCTCTTTTTAGGTGCCACTTTATACTTAGGAGATTGTGCCATAGTATTTGGAATTATTTGTATATGCACATGTGTAAATGTATCATGCTCATAAGTTTATGTATAAATTAATTATATAATATGATCATATGTAACTATATCATTTTGATAAATAAGTGGAGAAACATATTCTATAATATGCACTTGAATAGTTGTATAGAATATTTCATTATAATTTTTATCAATGTATGTGCCTTAGAGATATTCTATATGAGATGTAAATATGATTAGGTCCAAAGGATATTCATATTGGATTCTTAGAATTTTTAACACTTTATATACATCAATATTTTTGAGAAATTTATGTAATATATAAAGAAATTATCTAATATTTTTCATCTAAGGGCATCCTAATAGACAATCAAATAGCCATGTGCTTGGTAGAAGTAAGAATAGAGTGGCCACTATGAGAGGGTCTAGTTGTAAAGGTAAAACTCTATTCCCAAGAGTATCATTTATATTACCATCAAATGATTTAACAACTTTAAAAGTATATGGTAAATCTTGGTATATATAACTAAGAGATCATATAAGTTTTATGGTGTATACATTTTTCTTTGATTAATTGTGTATCATAACACTTTGTATGTATGCTTGTCAACATATGATATAACAAAGAGTGGATGTTTATCTAAATCATCATTAAAAAAAATTATGATAAAATGTGATCATAAGATATGATGATTATTTTATTGTAGCTATATTGATGATTCTATCTAGTGGATGCCCATATGAAGAAGGAGGAGGATGAACATTATATGCATAATTTACTTAAAAATTATCCTTATGATTTATTACTTCATGATTTGGAAATGATCTTTGGATAGTTTTAGGTTTGAATTATTATTTTATTGTGGATTATCATCTTTAGTAGTCATGTAAATATAAATAATGTTATCATCAAAAATATATTAAATCTTTAGCTTCATCTTGAAACATATGTTTTTAAAATGCCCAATATGTCTATGGTAGTCACCACATGCATTACCATAAAATTTATATATTATGGTCTAGATATATTGACTTCCATTGGTGGAGGAAGGGTGATGATATTATATTCAAGTTTCTTTTACAACAATACATGAAGAGGTGATGGTAACTTTGAAAATTACCTCATTGGTGGGGTTTGTAATTACAGCTTTTGAGTTGATTGTGATATACAATTAACTATAATCTTATATTCATTCTTGTTTTCATTTGGTTTGGTCTTATAATTTGGATTAATTTGAAAATTAAAATTTGGAGTAAAAGGAGCATTTGAAGTATACTTGAGCTTTCTCAAATTGTACAATTTGACCACACACACTTTAACTATATGGAATAGGTTATCAAATTATTTAAACTTAAAAAATATGATAGACTCTTGAAGTGGAGATAAAAAAAATTAGTGAATATATTTTCCAACCATTTGACACATCATTTTTGATAGAAATACATTATAACCTAGAACATATTCACTGATTATTTCATTAGACCCTTGTTTGATATTTTCAGTTTGAGCATATGATATATTTTCACTAAAGTTGATAGAAAAGTGTGATAAAAATTAACTTTCTAAAGGATTAGAATCCTTTACTAATTCAAGAGTAAGATCATAGAATCATGAAATATAATATTATTTGAGGATTCTTGGAAATATATTTGTCCACAATTTGACATTATCTACATAGTCTAGATAAGTTGCATTTAATGGACACAAATGTTTATCAGGATCACCTTTTCGTTCATATAGATGAATTTTTGGAGACACAAAGCCATGGTAATGGATGATATGTAATTTTAGGTGTAAAATGGTTATATAATTAGTTATATAAAAAATAAAACACCCTTCAAATTTTTTTGATCATGTGATCACTTTGATGCTATATCAACATCCTAAATAATGAACCCGAGTACTATAAAGGTAAAAAAACCTAATAGGCATAGTACATAGAAATTATGAAACAATAATATGTATTTATTAATATTTAATGAATAAAATAATTACATACAATATCATAAATAAACCTCAATTTATAATTAGAGTTGACATACAAAATTTGAAAATCTAAAAAAAATAAAAAACTTAACCTGTTATTTTAGTAAGTTTTGCATACAAGACTGAGTATCCCTAAAAATATCCACATATGTCATAAACACTAAAATTAACCTTTTGAATTGAAGTTCATGTCTAGTTACAAAAACACACTATTTCTAAAAATAGAATAATCCTAAAAAAATATTAAAATTCAATGTCAGACCCTCATATGGTCATGTATATCCTCTGAAAGTATCAAAAAATTCGTAACCAGATAGGGAAGGTTTTGGATAAATCAAGATTTTATAGATGATAATTTTGTCACAAATTAGATCTCAAACAAAATTATGGATCAAAATTTATGGCCTCTAGAATTTAGGACTCTGCATCATTATGTAATTAGTTACACACACACAAACACACACACACACACACACACACACACACACACACACACACACACACACACACACACACACACACACACACACACACACACACACACACACACACACACACACACACACACACACACACACACACACACACACACTTAATTCATAAAGTTTTGATCTTGTAATCATTCTCATGATGTATCAAAATCCTAAAAGGCAAAGGTAATTGAGTTAATTATAACACACATTTGAATTTTTGTATATGTCATGGATTATAATGCTATGTGATAAAACTAAAATAAATATTCATATCCCTTTTTAGGATATGAAATTTTATTTCATGGTTATCTAGTTTTATAAAATTTGTGATTAGATATTCTATATTTATATCACTTGATAATGGTTTCACTAAAAAATCTCCAATTCTTTGATAATAACACCCCAATTTATTTTAAATAAAAGGATACCAATTTTTTTTGAAACTCATATGAAAACTTTTGTGCAATTGATTAGAAAATTCCTATGTTTTTTATTTTCTCTAAGGATCAAATCTTGCATTTTATTTAAAATAATTTTATTAAATAGACTTTTCATAGACCTAAAAAATCCAATAGTATCTTGAAATAAGGTACAAGTCATATTTCCTAATATGGATAAGATATTTCAATAAACACATTAATTTTGATAATCTTAATGTGACTAGATGTATGTATAACATGGCATGTGAGAGCCCATATTTATATTATAAATTTAGGATCAATAGGAACATCAACGTAATAAGATAGATATAGGTAAGATATTATCAATGAACCATGTGGATAATGTGTGTGTATGAAACTTCCAATGAAAATGAATACATAATATCTAGGCAAGTGTGTGCATGATTCTCCCAATCAAAATATATACATATTAACAAATAAAATTCTGTGTATGATTCTACCATTTCAAATATATAATTGATATTGTCTATGTATGTATGGGCATGATGCCCTAAATGGAAATATATACATTAAATAGATGAAAATCATAATAAACATGTTGATATGTTGCTCTTAATACCAAGATATAGATAAAATTATATGCTCCACTTTAGTAATGTGCCCCTAGTAGGGACAAGTATATAAGTGAATCACACACATAATATAATTAGTATTCCCCAATCAATGCATGATAGAGACCATGTGAACATAACTAATAAACATAAATTACCAAAATTGTAAGTGCTCATAATCAATATTATGGCATAAAACATATACAATATCATATGGTTTATGTGATGCACAAATAGTAAATGTACCCATCAAAATGACATGACATGAAAAATATAAGATTATTTATATGAAACATGGGAAACGACTCGATAAGAAATGCATATAAGTGTACATAAGGTAATTCATCTACACACATGTAATATTTATAGGATAGGGTACACAATACAACATGAATCATAATAATGTATCTATAATATGCATCAACATAATGGATATTTATATGTAATGAAACACATAATTTTTAATCACTAGTAAGATATGTATAAGTAATAGTATAAAAATCTATATAATAAATATAAATTTCTAAGAATAGAAATATAGACCCATTACAAATATGCCATTTGGATAGGAATTCCACCAATGTGAGAATTCCCATGAGCGTGGGCTAATGAAGACACAAATAAAATGGATATCAATGTTCATATGTAACCTATATTTATTATATCCATCTAAAAATATACCATGAGAACCATGTGCAGAATAATTTATATGTAAACAATTAGCATAGTTAGACAAAAAATGATATCTAAAAATGTGTAGTTGTCTTGAGAAAAGATAAATGTAAAGATTTTTATATCAATATATTTTTCAAATTATATATAGTTTATAGTATTTACAAGAATATTGCCCCATATGTGGGAAATATATGGAAAATTTTCACATACAAATAATATTTATAAAACATAGATAAGGTATAGTTTAATGTAAGTATATGTATACTCTAATGTAAGTATCCAATTCTCCTATTACATATAGATATATGATGTGTATTATGGAAATATATGGAAATATGTATATCAAATGGATCATGTTAAATAAAATATTCAAGGACATGTGGAAACCAAATAAATAAAGTGAAAGTAAAAGCAAAGAATATGTAAAAAAATGAAATTAAAAAAAAAAAAAAAAAATTACAAAGAAAAATCAAAAGGAAAAAGTAAATTCCAAGAGAAAAATTGTCATGAAAATTAATCAAGTCAAATAAAATTGACCAATAAAGTAAGTAGAAAAAAATTAATGTGAAATTCATATTAAAATTTCAACATAATGTCCCTCAAGCCAAATGTAAAAAAAAAATCTTGTGTATATATTGTAAGTGCCATATTTACTATGTGAATAAAGGATCAAGATCTGAAGCACAAAGTATGTGAGAAAATTTAAACAATGATATAATGAGGCATACTTAACTCATTCTTAAGAAAAGTATAAGTTTTTAATAATTTTGAAAGTGGGTTTTATATAAGGATCCTAACCTTTAAAATGATAGAGAAAAAGAGGTCTAGAGACTTGACATAATAATGTTTAAGCAAGAGTAGAAAAAATATAACAAACATTAGAAAATTAGGAAAAAAGTAGTAGGAAGACAAAAAGATAAATTATTGGACCCATCCAATCCTCATAAGCCTTGGACCATACAAGTTGTTATGTTTTGAACAAATGTCTTAGATTCATGGATATTTATAATTGAATTTATTTTTATTTTTATATGTACTAGTCAATGATTTTTCCTATTCCTATTGAATTAGATCTTATTACAAGTTCTTGATAAGCATCCACTTAAGTTTTGTTTAAAACATGCAACACAATTATCTTTGGGATTATTTATATCTTTATTTAAATATGTTCTACCTATTTGGATTTTAACTATATCTCTTATATATTTTAATGTAAAATTCTTATGTATATTATCAATTTTTACATTCATGTATTTACACCATCATATGCCAATTATATAATTTAATGGAATCATATAAGGCACCATAATAAATAATGTAAGAGATATGTTATTCACCAACTATAATACATAATGTATTATGAACCTATTACTTGATTATATTTTCAATTAAATATATTAATACTTGAGTTGTGTCATTTGAATACTATACAAGTGAATTAAGATAATTCATAGTGTAAAAATTGACATAATCTTGACCATATATCATGATTACATGTATTTGTTTTCATATTATAAAAGTAATAATTACCAAATATTCTATATGTGAATAATGAGTCAATGTAGTAGAATTTAGAATTAAGACTTGAAAATCATTTTAATTATCTTGATCTAGTCTATAAGATTAAAATTTAGGTTATATATCTCTAAACATTAAAAGGTCTATTTGATATTTGTGGTTTAATAAATAGGTTTAGCTCCATCTCACCACTAGAAATAAGATATTGTATTTTATGTTTTATAGAAAAACACGTATACATTGTATGAATAATGATTGAATGATAATTAAAAAAATAAGATTTGCATCATATGTTCATTTAAAATGAGTCCTAGCATAATGTTTACTAGGAGGTAAAAATTATTTTCTTTTAAAGTAACTTATGTAACATTAAACTTTGATTATCCTTCACCTTAAAAAAATTATGTAATCCATGAGAGCATGACATAGTTATCAATTTATGATTAGCCAATATTGTAGGATTTTTATTGAATAGTACATTGATATCATTGATATGTGTAGTATGATAAAGATAAGTAAAGCGTTAATCATGAGTCTCATAACTAAGTAACATTGATTGTAAATATTCACCCCCAATTATTGTTACATTATATTAAATATGATGGAAAGAGATTTAAAAATGGAAAATAAATTTATCCTTGAGAGGAGGAAATGTAATTTGAGACAAGAGCACTTAGGTTCATTTTTTATCCTAAATCAACCAAAAAAATTATATTTCAAATTTAGCTAAGTTTTGTTTCATGTAGGTTATTTATGTTGATTTTCCTTGCCTTTGCACTTGAAAATATGTTTTGTAATATTTTGTATAGAATTTTGTATGCACGCATATTATGTGTTTATTTTCATATGTATTCAAGTTATCTTTCACATATTTTATTAACTTTCAAAGTATTATGGAAGTTTATCTAAAGTAATTTAGAATATTACAAGCAATGTTTCAAAGATCATAATAGAGAATAAAATTTTAAGTCTTAAAAATTTATTATTTAGTACGTATATTATCCTTGCGAAGATTGAAATGTATTAGTGATGAATGTCTATTCATAACCATATGATAATAAGGATTTTGTGCATCCTATACATATATTCACATGTGCAAAGTTTTTGAATTCAGTTTTTTGTGACTCAATACTTATGAGTTATTAGATAGCATGATGTCTTTGTGGAGTGCAAGTTATTGAGAAATAAATGTGATCTTTGGGTGTGGGAAAACATTTTTAGTCTCTATATTTTTTATTTAATACCTTCAACCAATAAAGTTTTGTAAATCTCATTTAATATCACAATGTGATGTATTTTGGGCATGATGTATTATGGTGCCTTGAGATTGTTTCTTGCATTTAATGTTTGTGGTACATGATGATATGTTATAAATATTTAATGATTAGATTAGGTTTTTTAGAGCATAAATATAATTAGGTTGGTATTATTATTAAATAAACATGTCCATACACTTGAGCTTGTTATCCAGTGATCTTAAGGATCATATGCAATATTTTTAGGGATAATTATAGTTGCAAAGACCATGAGTTAGAAATAAGTGATATAAGGATCTAATGTTATGCCACATCTAATTCCAATTCTTTACATTTTTTTCATTGTGTGTGCATGTGCTATATTTCCATTTATTATCAAAATATACTAAAAACTAAGTTTTTGATATAATAATTTTATTTCACTATATTTTATATTGAGTGATTCTAAGGGATGTGTGATCTAAGGAATGTTTTAAGTGATATCCATAACCATAAGTGCATGATTAATTCCATAACCATTAGATATATGTTTCTTCCTCACAAGTAATTATGTGTACTCTATTATTATTCATTTATGACTGTGGGTAGAAATATTTGAAGACATATTATAGAAAGTTTTTGCTAAAATATGTAGTAATTATTCCATGATTTTGATGAAATTTCACACTAAGTAGGTATCTCTATGAGAGTGCCCAGAGTGAAAATTTTTACAAACTAGGATACACTAATGAGGAATATGTAATCTCATTTCAATTTTATGGATACCTTGTGATAAAGGGGAGTTAGAGTGGATGATTAAAGAAAAAATGAAACCCCATAAGAAGTGCCTAATAACCAAGTTTTAAAATATGAAGATGTTGATAAAATTTAATATAGATTCATCTACACAATCACAAGGATGAATAATAATCTAAAGTTTTGCTTTATTATTTATTAAGTATTTCTAAGTTATAAAGATATCATTTATTTAGTAACTAAGTTAGAGAAATATTTTGAGTGTGAAAGTATGAAAGGTCCCAAGAACTTCAAATTTTCATTACAAAATTTGAAGCACCATTCATCCTTATGGTGAGATCCTATTTAGGAAGAAATAATCCATAGAGGTAAATATAATAGCAAGACCTAGGATAGACTGGTTGTAAACTTGAAGGCCAAACTCATTCCTACTGACTACCAATTTACTTTGTTCAAAAAGTTTCAAAGTTTTGTTAAAAAAGGAAGATGAGATTGAAATATTGCACTAAAGAGTATTACAAACTTACCTTTAGAGTGGGTCATATTTAAGATGATGAAAACATGATTTATATTTAAATAAATGGGTTAAAAAATTCTATTTAATATTGGTTTTCTATGGCAAGTATACATTATGTTAAATAAGCATACCGATGCACATTGATGATGGAGGGAACTTTGTTATACAAGCAAGGCATAATGTGAGGGAAAGGAAATATTTTATGCATGTAAGAAAAAAATAATTTTATTAGTAGAGGATATAAATTACATGAAGGAGAATTTATCATTTATCATCATAATTAAACAAGTTAGAAAAATGTAGAGGATATCCTACTTTAGGTAGGGAATTCCATGGATGATGAGGAGGAATACAATTCATGGGTACATGTTTTATATGCAATGATACTAGGAATAGCGTGTTTTAGTGGAAATTTAGACACATTAAATGTATTAACATAAATGATGTAAATTTAATTATCACATAAGGAGGTGAAGACATTATTATTTATATCAACTACACAAATAACCTAGAAATAAAATACGTGCTTATGATAAAAAGGGTGTTTTTGAAAATAGCAAAAGAAGAGAATAATCCCATGAAATTTTTTTTATAATCAAAACCATTTTTATAACTTGAGGTAAGTGATGCAAGTTGATTATTGATAGTGGTAGTATACATATTTTTTTCCTCAAAGAGATTGTTGAAATGCTTGGTTTTTAGAGGCTTGCACATCCAAACCCATGTATAATTTCTTGGTTATTAAAGGGACATAAAATCACAGTGAATAAGTACTTTATTATATGTATTTAGGAATTTAATTACAAATTTATATATGATGTAAATCCCATGGATATTTCCATGTGTTTTTTGGAAGGCCTTGGTATTTTAAGAGGAGGGAAGAACATGATGGTCACAAAAATAGTTATACACTGATGAAATATGGAGTATAAATGTAGACACTATTTATCAATTATATATCACCTCAATCTTGTACACTTAGAAAATACATATCATGGATGTAACTTTATTTTATTAACCTTTCTCACTACCAAAAGGCTTGCATTTTTTCTCTCTATGATCATTACTTATCTCTCAGTTTGATAAATTTTATCCTAATAACTCAGAACTTTTATCATGATCAAAATGTTATAAACATGATTATATTTTATATCTATAAGTTATGGACATATACATGTTTTTCTACTTCCCAAAAACTTATCTCCCAATCAAATGGCTATGTTGATGTAAGTGTCTTGACCTAACACAAGTGTCCATTTTCCTAAAGTCATTCAATTTGAAAATGTAATGTGTACCTATGGTAGGCCTAAGTGATTTAATGTGAGATATTCTCTAAAGGATTGGTATAAATAAATGATCAATCCCTATTCATTCCTCACCTATCAACTTCTTACCTAATCATAAAGAAACCTATCAAAAGTATTAAATAAAACGCTCAAGTGAGAAAATATTCCATATTTTATCTTATTTCCATATAAGTCATAGGGATAAAACATCTATAGGTCTGAAGTACCTAAGGATCACTCCATGATCCAAAGTTGCCAAGTTACAAGTTAGGTCACTCTATGTACTTACTTATCACACATTGCATGATACACAAAAGCTAACACAGAAAATAAATACATAAGTTTGTGGATATGTGGGAAGTGATCATTGATAGAGGGGTATTTTTGGTAGCTCAAAACTATGTTCCCATTAACACATTTTTACAAAAACCACTATGAATATGAAAGATTAAGTTCTTGTGATTTAACAAGGAGTGATAGTCTTTAACCCAAATATGAATGCACAAGAGTGAAGGTGAGACATAAACCAGAAACATCCAGGTGGTTACATATAGTTTTAGTAGGTATTTTATAATATCTGCCTATGTTTGAATTAGATAGTAGTGCCAACATAACCATCTCAATTTGACACAAATGTTTATGGCTATAGAGGTAAAATTTACAAAATCAAGTGATTGATCTCTAATCCAAATCCAGTCTACTTTTTTATTATTCTATATCTAGATCTATGTTAGCATCAAAACTAAATAAGTATCTTGTTTTCATCATCATTATAATCATATAGCATATCTTTACTTTCCAATTTATAATATCTTATCAGAATAAATTTAAGATATGTTTTATTTGAGTTTAAAAAACTAATTGGCCTAATTTAGAGATAGCTTACCATCTGTGTGCTGTAGGATATCTCTATGCCTTTAAACCTAAATTTCCTAATTTATATTTTAGGGTTAAACATTTTGTGAACCTAACCTCTATATCTTTCCATGTAACTCCTCATGTACTCCCAAGTTTTCCTAATTTTTTATCTCTCAAATTGTTTAATTTATTTCAAAATTCAGAATTTATTTTCTTAAAATCATGTTTATAATGGATAAAAAGGAGATTTTTCCTCCTATTAATCCTGAGGGTTATAGCTCCCATCCCACTAACCAGGTCCAAGTTATCACTTATCCAAGGGTTAAGGTGGCCCATCCTATATTTTCAAATTAAGGTAATCAATATAAAATACCTAGGGTTTGTGCTTGTGAATCCTTAAAATATCAAATCGCTAGTATGATCAAGATAATAGAAGAGTTATAACATCAAATTACATACATGAATAATATAAAATATGCTAGTGTTAATCACATGTTTGCATATTCATCTATCAAGGTTCCTTATCCAAATGAAAAGTTAAACTAGAATATATCTAAAATATGTGATTAAAAAAATGAACAAAAGGATACTAAGAGTCCAATTGAGATCCTAATATAAATGATTCAAAATAAAGTGATAAAACTACCTCCTCTACATTCCATGAGGAGATACAAATACTATTGTGCATATCATATAATGCATGGGATTCATACATATTATTATTTTTCATTAAAGAAAAAAATACAAAGTCTCAAGATATATCATCCAAGAAACATATTCACACTATGAGTACCTCCCTAAAGCACAAGTGCTAAAATAATAAATATGGGTACCAAGAGATAATTCAAATCAAGAGAGTGATGAAAAGAAAAAATTGATAGAGAAATACCATTACCAAGGGTCTAAATTTTTTTAAATGATATACAATTACAAAAGGAACTAATGATTTTAAAACCACTATAAAATAAGCCATGTGAGCTCCATTTATTAGACAACATTGAACAACAAGAGGGCAAAATCTGAAAATATTATGATAGTAATGATACTATTCATAATACAAAACCAAATACAAATATAAGCATGGTAAACCATGTACTTAAATATGTTCATAAAATATTAACATTTTAGGTGCACATGGATAAAAATAATGGCATTCAAACAAGGTCACAAACATAATATGGCATGGTTTCTTGTTCATATATAAATACTCCAAATGGCATATCACATGTTCAAGAAAAACCTAAGAGGTTAAATCTACCCTATAATAATGATTACATATATGACTATGATCCTAATTTTATAGAATATTTGAATGATCTTGATGACACCAATTATGCAACATATGAGTATGATGTACTTGATACGGGACCTCAATAGAGGCATTTTATTGATGAGATCTTTGGGTTCTAGTATCAATTTTACCTATTAATGATCATAATACATGCATGTTATATCATTTTATGATCACTTTCCATTATCATGATAAGGTTATGTACTTACACATTCCTTTATCTATGATTATATATTTTGTAGTATAATTTATATGTTATGTATTTAACATTTTTTTTACTAATAAATATGATCCATGGACTAGTATGTTATGTTTATGATTTCATTCATGCACTTCCTTATGTGTTTTACCTTAATATTGCCTTGCTTTTTTTATCATTAAAATATGCTCCATTATTTTCAACCCCTATGACTTTGTTTGCCTCTTTGAGATTTGAATATGTCATTGCTTGTTGCATGTATGCTTGAATATATCATTCTTGATTTTATGGACATTTCAATAAGTTATTTACCTTGATTATGTAACATTGAACATGCCCCTTGTTTGAGACTCCTTGTACCGTTGCCTTTTGATTTTATTTTGAGTGATATTGTGTGTGTTCTTGATTACTTATTGATCTTGTACTATTATTATCTATATGTTTCCATGATTTAAATAATTCATATTATGGATTGGTTTGATCACATTACTTCTTCTTCAATGATATATCTAACTAAACATGTTCTTTCTCTATGATACTTGGTTCATACATATATCATACAATGATCTTATCCTTTTGAGGTAAGGTGACTACCAGTTTATAATTCTTCTCACCTCAAAAGGAGGGAAATATTAGTGGGGGAATACCATAGAGTCATGGCTCTCACATTATTTACCAATTTTAGATATACATTGGAGGCATGTTTTGGAAACATTTTCTCCACAAATACACTAGTTTTTAGATTTAGATTGTGGTGGGGAAATGTTCTAAAAACATGTTCTCCAAATTTGACACAATTTTGATTTAGTGTGGGTGTGTTTTGAAAACATGTTTTCCACACTTATTTAGTATGAAATATAAAAAAATTATAATGGGGAATGTATTGAAAACATGGCCTATACATCCACACTTACACCAGGTCTCAAATTTAGATTACAGTGGGGGCATATTTTAGAAACATATTCTCCAAACTTACACCAATTTCCATTTTTATATTATAGTGGGTGAATGTTATTGAAACATTTTCTCCACAATTACATAGTTTTCAAATTAGCCAAAAATCATATCTATATGATTTGTATACACATTTATGGTAGAATTCTATACATTAATACCATTTTTATACATAGTTTTAGCATGAGACACATCTAACGTGTATATGTTATGCAAAGGAAACCTAAATTTTAAAATCAAATAAATTTCAAATTTCAAACATTTTTATGGATTATCATCACCCACCAAGTTGGACTTTTATGGACTATATTAAGCCAATCTACTTTAGTTGTTGGTTCAATTTTTGGTATGGTTAATTTGATTAAATCACTAAATCTTGCAAATTTTATAGGTTAGACTTTTATAAATCATCCAACCTCACCATATTTATAGTGTGAGTTGACTTGGCTCACTCATGCTCACTAGGTTATAAGTATGTTTGGGTTACATAGTTGAGCTAATCCCAGATGTCAGGTGCCAACTCACATTTTCTCTAAGATTGGTGGTATGTGTCATCTAATATATAACTTTGTATTTTGATATATTCACTTTCCATATTTTATATTTTTCCTAATCTCACATCTAATGATTCATAATGATATATATTTTCAAATTAAAATTTTAAAAGGCAAGATGCTTGCATCAATACATAGGTGTGTTGCTAAAAATTTCTCTTTTAATTTAAATTATTTCAATGCTTTCAATTTTAGATTATATTTACTAATTATATATTATAACATTATGTTGGTTGTACATCATTCACCAATAAGTCACTCAAGTTAGACTCAATGAAAGGTAATGTGTGCTATACACACCTAGGTACACATTACTTTTCATTCAAACTAGAAAATTCTTTATTATATTAATGGGGGAAGGGGAATGTAGAAATTATTTCTAAATTATATAGAACCTTATTCTTGTATACTTGGAAAATACATATCATGGATGTACCTTCATTTTTTGGACCTTTCATGTTAATGAAAGACTCACATATGATATCTCCATGTGTTCATTGATTATCACTTAGTCTGACCAATGCTATCCTAATGAATCAAACCTTATATCATTCTCAAAATGTTATAATCCTACCTATCTTTCATCTCTACAAGTTTTGGACCTTTACCTATTTTTTATGCTTCTCATACAGTTGCATACTAATCAAATGCATATGTTAATGTAAGTGTCCTAACATGAGGTAAGTTTAAAGTGCCTTAAAGTCATTTAATTTACAAATGTAATATAAAGTTATTTTTGGCCTAAATTATTTAATGTGATATATTCTCAAAAGGGATTGGTATAAATACATGATCAATCTTGATTCAGTCCTCACCTAAAAACTTCTTACTTACTCACAAGCCAACCTATCAAAATAATTCAATCAAACACTTAAGTGAGTAAAGATTTATTTTTTTTTCTCCTATTTTCATATCAATCAAATTGATAACACACATATAATTATAAATTACTAAAGGAGCACTCCATGATCCACAATTTCTAAGTTACAAGATAGGTCACTCTATATACTTGCTTATCACACATTACATGGTTCACACACAAGCCAACACATAGGGAGAAATACATAAGTTTGAGCCCTTCTTTAGTGTACTAGATATGTAGTTAGTTCTCATTAATATAGAAATATTTGGAGAATCTTGACATCATGTGCCCACTAACCTATTTTTTCCATAACCACTATGAAGATGAAGAACTAGGGTTTTACTATTTGACAAGGACAGATTATATTTGACATAAATATGAATGTATAAGAGTGAAGGAAACATATAACCTAGAAGAATTTAGGTGGTATCATTGAGTTTCATTAATTATATATACTATACACCTATGTTTGGACTAGATAGTAGTGTTAATGCAACCATCGTAAGTCAACACAAGTGTTTACAGCTATAGAGGTACAATTTATAGAATCAGGTTATCAATCTAAAATATAGATCCAATATTATTTATCATTTATTGAGATATAGATATATCTTAGTATCATAACCAAATAAATATCATGTTTTCACTATCATTTTAATTATCTAACATAGTTTTACTTTCTAGTTTAGCATATCTCAGTATAATAAGTTCTATATATGTTTTATTTGAGTTTTGGAAAATAATTGGCCTACTTTAGAGATAATCTACCACCTTATGACCTAGGCCATATCTACCCATTTAACCCTAAATTCCCTAATATATATTTTAGGGTTAAATAATAACACAATTTAAATCATTTAAATCATAAGAGTGAGCAAGCAAATAAAGGTCTAATGTATTTTATGGTTTCAGGTGTTTTATATTATTTTAGCTTAAGTGAACTTAATAGGGTAAAAATATATAAATATTAGATTGGATAAGACATTCAATTAACATATAAATGTAAGTGTTACTATAATATTATATAATTTATATTTATGTAAATGCTAAATGGATTTGGTAACTATCTTATTTATGGTGTGTGCAGGCATGTGACAAGGTAAAGTCATTAACATATATCAAGAAAAAGGGTGTAATATTTGGAAATAAAGTGATTGTGTGAGTAGAACAAGTCTAAACTTATTGAACACCTATATATTTAAACAATGTCTATTAAGATGTGGAACTATCCTAGGTGTCTACACTTATTTTTGATAGTTGTGATTATTGTGCCTATTTTTGATAAGGGATCTTACATATGCAAATGTCTTTAATTCCATGTGAATGATTTTTTTTTCTTATATTTATTCTAACCCTAGTTGTGTACTATATGATAAATATGAATGGGGAAAATGGGTAAAAATGTATGGGTTGTAATGACCTCACCCAATCCCTAGTGATCAACTGAACATTTCCCATATTGAAAATACTCTGACTAAGGCTCATATTGAATATAGTTTCACTATGAAAGTTTCACGAGTTTCAAAAATAAAAATAATTAAACACTTTGATACATTAATGAGGAATATGTAAACCCATTTTGAGGTTATGGAGACCTTATAACATAGGGAATCTGTAGTGAATGATAAGAGTGACAATGAAGCCACATAAAAATCCCATGAGAACTAGGTCACATAAGAAGAATATGTTGATGAACCTGAAGATATGTTCATGAGTGTAATCACAAGGATGTACAAGAAGCTGAGATTAGTAACTATAATTTATTGAGGGAATATATGTCATAAATATCTCATTAATTGGATCATGCAAGAGATATATTTTAAGTAGGAAAGTATGGAAGATCCAAAGAAGGTCAAATTTTCATGTGAAAATTTGAAAGGTCACACATATTTATGGTGTGATTATGTGTAGGTGAAAATAATGCATATAGGTGTAGAAAATATCAATACCTATGATAGATTGGTTTCAATATTGTAGGCTAGAATAGTTCCTATTGACTACCAATTAATTTTGTTAAAAAAGTTGTAACATTTTACAATAAAGGGACATGAGTGTTAAATAGAACACTCAAGAGATTTATAGAATCACCAATAGAGTGGGTCATTTTTAATATGACAAAAATAATATTTGATGGTACATGAATGGTTCAAAAATTTACATTGAAGACAAGTTTGGTATAATGAGCATTCAATATGTTAAAAAATCATACTAAGGTGCATTGAATCTAGAGAAAAATTTGTCTTACAAATAAGGCACAATGTGAGGTAAATGAATTATTTTACGTATGCATGGAGAATTAATTAGTAATTTTAGAAATTTATATGTTTTATAAGGAGAAGTTATTACTTATCAACACAAAGATACAACTTTAAAAAGGCAAAGTATGAGTACTAGTAGAGTATCTTATGGAAAATGTAAAGGAAAAGGATTAATGGGTAAATGTTTTAGATGTGGTGAAACTGGGCATATATCATTTTAGTTCCCAAATTTTTAGATTGAATGGATTATGATTTAAACAATGAAAATTTATATATTAGGTATGTAGATTAAGAGTGTATTATCTATACCAATTACATAGGTGAACAAAAAATAAAATAAACCCTCTTGATGAAGAGGATGTTATTGAAACTAGATAAAGAAGAGAATATTCTTGTGTAGAATAAAAATATATTTAAAATTATTTCTAGATACTGAGGTAAGTGATATAGCTTGGTTATTAATAGTGGTAGTACAAAAAATATTATTTTCCAAGATATGGTTAAAGTACTTGGTTTTTAGAGGTTTTTGGAACCAAATCCTAATATAGTGTCTTTATTATTAAAGGGATATACAATTATATTGAATGATAAAATTATCTTACATTTTTAGGTAAATAAATATAAAGATGGAGTTAAATGAAATGTAAACCCCATGGTTGTTTGCATTATATTTCTTAGAATGTCTTAGTAGTTTGATAGGAGGGTGAAACTGAATGGTCACACAAACACATTTGAAAATTATAACACATAATAAATCCTTTGGAGGATAAGAGTGAGTAATAAGATAAAGTTATAGGAGATTTTAAGGGTTTAAGTTTTTTATCTATTTTTTCCTAAGTGAATTTAATATGATAAAAATATAGAAAAGTTAGATTGCATAATATATTTAATTCACATAAAATATAAAGTGTAACTAGAATAATATGGAAAGTTTATTTATGTAAATATTAAAAGGATGTGATAATTCACTTGTTTCTAATGTGTGTAGTTACATGAAAAGGTCTAATCATTAGGAAAGATCAGGAAAATTACCATGAATGGTCATATTTGGAAATGAAGTGTTGGTGTGAGATAGTACAAGTTCACACTTTATTGATGCCTACATAATGCAAAATTATCTATTAGGGCATGAAAATATCTTTTTTTTTGTGTGAATATATATATATATATATATATATATATATATATATATATATATATATATATATATATATATATATATATATATATATATATAAACTTAGATGTGCAATAGAGGATAAATGTGAGTGGGTACAATGCATAAATGGATGGGTTAGACTAACCACAACCAATCCCAAATGACTAGTTGTGTGTTGTCTACACTACAAATAATCTAAAGATTGTTCAAACCACATGTACTTGTCTCATTAATGTGTGGGTGTGTCAAATCATACTAGCGTAAGTATAAGTGAAGTTTTTATTGTTCCATTATTTTTTAAAATCTTGAAAATATATGTATCCCTTATAAATTTTACAACTAGAATAACCATAAGATAGATTATTGTTGTATGCTATGAGTGAGCTTTTTTTTCAAAAAAATGGTTACTTTTAACTAAATTCCTTTAAGGGATTTAAATATATATAGATATAAAAATTTAAATTGAAGATCTATATTGATGAAAAAGACATCCACATGAAGGTGATCCAATTGATATATGACCAAAACAAAACCCATAAGATGCACTAGGACATTTCCATTGTTTAAGGACAATTACACTACCAAAAATCTGTATGTGATTTTTAGACTTATCCATAAGCCATAGGAAATATAAATATAAATAATACATGACCATGTATCCCTATAACATAGTTAATAAAGATGATAAAATAATAACAAAGGACTGTACAATCACATAAACTACATAGAAAACATCCAATACAAAAATGAATGCACCCATAAGTTTCATATTCTATAATAAGAGTATATACTCTTATTATATAATATGAAACTTATGGGTGCATTCATTTTTGTATTGGATTTTTTCTATGTAGTTTATGTGATTTTACAGTCCTTTGTTATATAGAGAATGTAAAACCTATATTTGAGATCTTGAATTAGATTATTTACTTATTTATAAATTCAAATTTATCTGCATAACTCCAATTAAGTATATGTGAAATCATATAGGTCACTATTCATTTAGTAAAAATAAAATAGTCATAAAAAGAATAATCATAGTAATCAAGGAATGATTGCAACTAGGATTATGTTATATTTTTCCACTCATGCAATATGTTTGTGCTAATAGAGTGGAGATGCCATGGTTTAAATAATTATATCAATTAATGTGGCTATGATCCTTTATCAATTTATTATGAATAATATAAATATAAATGGAGTAATTCTTGAGATTCCACCTATTTTAGTATTTTTTTATGAGGCATCCAATATAGATGGATTTATGATTCAATATGAGATATGCCTTAGTATCACCTAAATGTATTATTTTTTGTATAATGTGCCACATATTGTCTCCATATTCACCCAATATAGTAACATTTATAATATGTGTCATATAAATTTATGCCAAAGTAGCATAATATTTGTAAAATTGTGAACACATGCCAAAAACATGCCCCTAATATTATAACTAGCCTAACATAAGTCATGAAATTTAAAAGATTAATAATGTAAAATCTATGAAATACATCACAATTATTTTGAATGTATGCCTTATACATTGCATATGCCACCAATCTAAGCCAATATTTTTATGTAATTTGTTAAAACCTATAATTATCTCTATAAAATGTAATATATTTAGCATAAAATGTATAATATTATAGTTACAACATTTTCCCCTTTGATATGATATGAACCATTCTGACCAAATGTGAGTTATGTAATTTTTGTCACTTTGATAATCTATGGAATTTGAATCTTATTATGTGAAAGAGTCCTTATAATGCTCCCTTTTGATAGAAGGGATGATTTTTTGTGAATAATTTCTATAAAATATACATATTTAATCATAATGTAGCATAGTGAAAATATAATTATGTAAATTTTATTCATTGACATGTGGAACTATCACATAATATAATAAGTTTCTCATCTAAGAATCATATGTAATAGTGTATAACTCATATCTAATTACTAAATTATAGCATTAGATATTATTAGTGTAATTTAAAACTTTCCCATATAATTAAGTATAGGTTACACATTACCAAATATTAATTTTTTTTGTATTTGATAATTGACATGAATTTTTATTACGATTAAATTTTAACTCCCACCATCAAGTGTATTGATTTCCCCTCATTGGGTAATTTTAATAAAGTGTTGAAGTACCATAATGGATATTTATTTGAGTTATCAACAAATTTATGTATGCAATAATTTTTCTTCTTTTTATTTGATATTCAATTTATCCTCCTCCAGTTACTAAGATGAAATCTAGATTCATATATAATTTATATTGTATGAAAAGACATTAAATATTTGTTGATGCAGATTTTATGCACACCAATGAATCCTACAAGGAGACCTATACTATTTTATGATTGATTAAAATATTCATTCCAAGGCATGAGTTATAGGTATCAATTTTTTAAATAAGCACATGATGGAATATCCATGATAGGAGTGTTTTTTTACATCTAGTGGTTCAAATATGACGTAAGTCTAAATTATACTTGAGTTAGATGGGTGGATCTAATGTAAGGTGGAATTTATCAAAATAAGTTAAGAAAGGAGAGAAATGTAGGGTACAAAAGTAAGCGATATATGACTCAACAAGTAAATAAACCCTTTTAATCGAGCATCCTTTATCCTAGCCTGAGAAAATATCCAATAACTAGTATCTACTACAATTTTCCATTAACATAGTAGACATATAGTCACAATTAATAATCAAAGGAAATAATTTTAATATACTCAATAATAATCATCAGATATATGGTTATAAATATACAACATAACACATACCTACCTCTAACCAATAATAAGTATGATTAATAATTAATGAAAATTCAAACCAATAATTTATTCAATCTAAATAATTGAAAAACAAACATTCACATAGCCTATTCTAGACTATATTAAAATAATGGAAATTCTTAGTATGACATAATTTTTTTGGAAGGGATAACACTTCAACATAAACTTACAAAACAATCTAAAGTTTATTTGCTTGTATTAAATGTTATTTTTTACTCCTTTAAAATGTTTAATAAACATATATTTATATATTGAGATGGGGATGCTTCATCCTTGAATCTCAGTCTAAATTTAAAGTGTCCAAATTAAGATTGTGTGTAAAAAATGCATGTAGGGTGTGCATGAATGTAATATATTAAATATAATATAAATTTAAGAGTAAAATTCCTTTCCACAAAATAAGTTATAGTTAAAAATGGAATAATAATTAAATGAAGTCTTAGTTAAAATTGTCGATCCAATTTTGAATTTCAATTTAAAAAACTAGAGTGTCACCGTGGAACCTGCTACTAACATATCATGCACAACCATAGTCACTTGAGTTTGAGTTTAAGTGATAATAATAGTCAAAGGTGATAATGGAGACATTATAATTGGTAATGGAACTTGTCCTATAGAATTATATACCATAGTATATCGAGGGAAATCAGGGGGAAGTGTCAAAGGTTGAGCTTCAGTTTTATATGTTCCCATTAAAGTGACCAAATCCCCTTGTACATGTAACCATTTTTACTCAAACATACTTGCTAAAAATCTAGATCAATAGTTTTAAAATGAATGATGGAACTTCTAAATAACAATGAGATTTTTCCCATCAATTTCTTGTGCACAACCATAGAATATTTAAAAGATACATGAGATGTCTCCATTTTATCTACCTTATCTTTGGTAGATGTGATCATCTGAAATATATATTCATTCCCCTTATAAGTGATCCCTAATTATATTTAAATATGTCAAATTCAACCCAAAATAAAATTTTAATGAAGGTATTAGTGAAAATTTATCCTTGAGGTGTGAACACACATATAATTATTATATCCTTAAGAATTTGGATAGTTATCTAATCCTTATTTGTGAAATTTTATTCTAACCCTTTGTATTTAATGGTGCCATTATATTATGTAAGCCTTATTTATACTCACATAATTTTGAGATAGAGTTTCATAGGGTGAAAGCATCAAATTCAGATGTTGGTATGCCTTCAATCTGGTAGACTTGTCTATGATGCTCAACTTGGCATCCCGTTCATTCATTTAATCATACAACTTAACAACATCTCCATGTAATGGCTAAGATTGGGCCCTTTCTAACCTGATGGAGATTAAAATATGGTATAGAGTCATATCATAACTATTCACATTCTCAATTATATCTTTAGGAGCTTCAATCACATTCTATCCCTCTAGTCTCTTATTGGACTATCACAATCCCATTAACATTTTTTTGAGTAGTGCTCTATTTGCATCTATGATGGTGAGGTGGTCTTCTTCAGAATCATCTACATATATAGGTATTATTTTTATTTTCTTCATTAATGAGAACAATTCCTCTTGTTTATCTAGTTCAACATGCTTACTTTTAACCACTATTCTCCTCTTTCTCACTATCTTAAGAGTATGTTTGATCCTAAAAAATGGCATTGCAAATCTAGATTGCTTAGTGATAACTAAGTTTTACATTTTTAAATTTTCTTACTCAAATTGATGTATCTTTGGTGGGAAAACCATGAGATATTATGTAGTAGTTTAAATCAGAGGTGAGGAAGTAGGGAGTAAAGGATCACATGGTGGTGTCATTAACATTGTATGTGGAATATTTTTTGTGGAGTATGGTATAGAGGATGTATGGGTTTAAGAAAGGCATGCAAATAATTTTATAGGATGTAATTTTTATATGTATAGTTTTAATGACATAATTAATTATGTATGGGGCCTTATGTAATGATACTATTGAAGATTTAGTTTAGGTTTATTATGTAATGGGCATCACTAACTGAGTAAAATTCCATGCTTGTGTTGTATGAGAAACAAAAATGGATTTAGATACTAGGTCATAAAAATTCACCCTAGTGCCATTGGTACCTTGGTTATTAGTAGAAATCCATGGATGAATATATATAACCTAGTTGAATGAAAATCATGTAAAATAATATACGGATTCAATGGTAAAATAATCTAAAGAATAGACAATAGAATATACCTTTGTTAAAATATTATAAGGAGGTTAAAATGTTCTCAAACTTATTATAGTATGAGAAACTATATTTTGGATTGTATTGTCTTCTATTTTTTTAAGATATTCTTTAGTAGCACTACCCATATGACTAGCATCATGAATGTAAAAATAATCATGGTAGCTAGGGAATCCTTGGGACTATCTTCCCTAGTGGAATTTGAAGTGACTCCAATCCTTATATTGGTCATGTAAATTACTTGTGATTATTAAACATATAAATAATGAAGTGGATGGTCATGAGGGTGACATTCACTCTATTCTTGCACTACATCCCCTCTAAGACTACTCAATCCAATCTACTCTACTAAATCATATTCTTAAATTTAAATATATTAATGTCCTGAAGGCACTTTTTGATCACTTAGTTTTATTTATCACACTCATGTGATATTAGGGGATTGTAAATTAGCTGAGAGAGTCTTTTTATTCTTTTTATATGTGAGTACTGTAGGAAGGATCAATAGTGACTAGCTATGGTGAAGTATAAAGAGGAGTACTTACTTGAGGTACCTCTATAGGTTGTTTGTGAGACTTGTGTGGTAGGATTAATGGGTCTCTTTAAAATTTAATATGCTTTCATATCCAATGAGAAGGATAGAGGAGTGGAATTTGGAGGTTTTGGAATACCCATCATGATATTATCCCTTATCTATTGGTGTGTTTTCACTGGTGCATCATTTGCTCTAGTAGACACCTCCTCTTCCTTATAAATCTCTCTAACATCTTATGGAGTGATGATAAGATCATACTATATCATTTGTGTCCCCCTCATAGACATATTGATTCATTACATTCACTTATAGACCTTTGAATCATCCACTGCATTCAAAAATATTGGGTCATGTAAATAGGTTTGATGCCCATATTTAAAATTTGTCCTATTTCCATAATCCTTGAGAAATTTAGCAATTATCTCTTTTAGGTACCAATACCTAAATTTAGTCTTATTCAATTTTAAATGATGTCTATGCTTGATATTTTGATGTAGGTGTTCCAATAAGTTATATTATTATTTATCCATACTGAGAGAAGATTTATGGATGACCCTTAGCCTTGTTGAGTTTAAATCCCGGTCCACACTATTGGATAATTGGGATACTATTTCATGCTCATTTATCTTGTTTGGGATATAGAGACACATGAGTAATGAGAACTCAAATGATACTTAAATTATGATTATTATTTGGGATAGAATAATTAATCCTCTATCTTATTGATTATCCTCTTAATGTGGTCTGATAATCTAGGAATAGGATACTCATTTATGGCCTTATCAACTATGGTGTATAAATGGTATATAATCCTTTAAATTATCTTTTTGAATATGTACATATATAGAGGATGATCCGATATTCACAAATTATGTTCTTAATATTATTTAGTGAAGGTCTCCATGGCTCTTCTCTAGGAGGGGTAACAATGGTTGTGATTACATCTAGTAAATATGCCATCATGTAAAAATTATGATTAGGCCTATTTTCAACTTTACTAATATGGTATTTAAAGTTGAAATTGATAATCTCTCCTAGAACATACATTATTTTGGTGTCTAAAATATTGTCAAGGGGACCCAATTCTATCTGACATAGTTAAAGTCAGGGAAACCATATAATCTATTTAATAGGGCCATGGTGATTCAAATTCTAGCATAAATTTAACAATTAGAGTGGTGATAATCTCATCTACTAACACATAGTTATTTGGGTCTATTGCGCATGTCCATAATGTATCCTTAACATTTTTCTTAGCTAGCTATACATCTACAATCATCTGGTTATAGCTCATGTCAGGGGATAGGATTTGGTAATATGTTTACAAGAATTTTATAGACACATAATCTACAAGGGTATGGCTATTGATAAAATGAAGGATATTAATATAAAAATCACCAGACATAAATAAAGTTAAAAGGACATCTATATAAGGGAATACCTCTAGTTTGATGACCATATTATATAGTCGAAGTGTCTTGATTACGATAAATTCATCTATATATTATCATTATTTTAGGGATAACTAGTCATCTACCTCATATGGTTTTAATACATCCACCTCTAGCCATATTATAATTCTATAATTTGTGGTTGAATATAGTTGAATCCAAGGTAGTGTTTGTGTATTATATGCTATCATAAAAACTAAACATGAAGGGAGTAGGACTGTTCCTAGAAGATACCATTTTTACTAGTTTAAGTAATTCTATGTAGTTGTGAAGCTTAGTCCTTAATTTATGAGAGGGCTAGGATAATAGTTTATAGATATAACAAGTTGTAAATTTATTTTCCTTTTACATTTTGAGACCAAATATGTAGTTCATTTTATTTGAACTTGAACATTCATCACCAAATTCTTCCATTAATGATGACAAATTAAAAATAATGAATTCACTACCTATTTATTCTATTTTGAATTTCATTTTGTTATGTCAGCTTTTATGGGGTTGTTTTAGATTAAGGTAAAAGCAGGTTTTGAAGGGGCCCCGAAACCCTATTACAGAAGCAATAAAAATAAAGCGTTTACATGCACCAGGAGAAGCATTCCTGAATCCTGCTAAGAAGTAGCAACAACCTAAGGTTATACAAGGACGGCCTCAAGATTCAATTACATCTAGCCCTCTAATTTCCAAAAAATAGTTTAATAACTATTTTTTAGGGGTAAAATCCAGAATTGTTGCCTGCCTTCCATCAGCTATATTCTGCTTGCTTTCTAGCTCTCTAATTTTTCTTATGGATTTTCTTCTGGGTTTGTCTGGACAGCCAACATCCGCTTTCAATTTCGAATTCTGCTCTTCTCTTTTTCCAAATTTATCCAAAATAGAAGCACGGTTTTTTGCCTTCATTTGCTGGTCTTTTTTGCTGCTTCTGGTTTCTATTCCTTTAGTATTTGTCTTCTTTTCAGCCCTTTTCCTTTGGTTTGGAAAATGCTTTAAATTTTCTCCTTTAACATTCGCAGGAAGCTCTTCCAAAGGCAATTCATTATCAACCTAATTCTTCATTGGCTGAGAAAGAAGAGGGACTCTCTCCTTTAATTTATTTCCAGTATCAGCCAAGATTTCTCCTTCCTCTAGCACTACTTTGCCTTCTACCTCTCTCCATAGATCCTCTACCCTTTGGTATAGAATGATTTCCTTTGATAAATCTGTCAAATCTTCTTTGCTATGTGTAGGTACTGTGGTTTCTAATTGCCTTCCCTTCCCTTCTGTCTCAAAATTTTCTATATCTCCCCATCTGTCTTCTATCTTTTGATAGCCAACAAACTCATCTTTCCTTTGTTCAGGATTTGTGATTTCGGATTGCAGCCCATATCCTTCTTGCTCAGAATTTTCTTTCTCCACCACAGACTCTTCATCCGCATCTGATTGTGGATCTTTTGATTCTTCAATAGGGATCTCTTTCTCCTCCTCAGCATGTAGTACTTTAATATCTTCATTCTTCTTTAGTTCTTTTTGATTGTTTTCTTTAGTTATCCATACTTTCTTGTGCTGAACCTTGGTCTTCCTTTCATCCAAAACACTACTTGAATAATATTTCCTTTTGTAAGGACAGTTTCTGGCCCAATGCCCCTATTTTTTACAAGCATAGCAGGAATTGGGCAGATCTTCAAACACAAACCTTTGAGTTTTTTTACCATGCTTTGAAATTAAATCCATTTTTTCTGGGAGGTTGTTCAAATCTACAACTTTAACATAAAGTCTGGCATGTTGAAGTTTGGATCTGGTAACCATTGCATTGTCCAATGCCACTAGTTCACCAAAAGCGCTGGCTATACCTCTAAAAATGTCCTCATGCCAGAATTCTAAGGGAAGTCCAGGAAGTCTTACCCAAATGGGAGTGGTTAAGAAGAAGGAATCCGATAGGTCCATATTGGGCTCCCATTTTTTAATAGTTAAAGAGCATTTGCCAAAAGACCATGGTCCTCCACACATAACCTTGTTCATATCCTCTTTATAGTTGAATTTAAACAAAAAGAAACCATTCAACATTGGAGCCATTTCAACATCTCCTCAAATAACCCATTTCCTTTTAACCATCTTGGTAAGGGATTCTAGATCTGGTCTTGCCCCTAAAAATTTACCAACTAGGGTGGATTCCAATGAAGACACAAAAAAATCTATTAAAGGATCTGGGATAAATACTTGGAACTCACCTTTCTCCCAGCAAGATTTAGTAATAACCGACGAGAAGAGAAGTTTTTCATTGGGTTTCTTGCTGAACAGAGAGGACCACTTCTTTTGTTCTGAGTGCTCTGCCTTCTGCACTTTTGAGGATTTTTCCTTGTTTAAACGCCCTTTCTCTTTCTCCTTTTCATTCTTCTTCCCCAACACAACAAGAGAATAATCCTGTTGGGGGGTACTAGTACCACAGAAAGGATCCAGTCCATTCAGAGGTAGACCAGTCTTTTTATCAACAAAAAAATTAGATCCTTCATTTTCTTTTTCCTCTCCTATTATCCCTTCTCTGTTAGTACCTCCTTCCTGGTTCTCCACCACCAATTTTCCATTCACCTTCCATCCTTCATTTCCCCTTTCTGGAGGGGCATCTTCTTTCTGCCTCCTTGCACATTTAGCTGTAGGTTCTGGGAATGCTTCCAACGCGCCCAGCATGCCCAGTGCTCCCAGCGCGCCCAACGCGGCCCAACGCTTCATTCAAATTTCAAACCATGCCTGCACGCCTTCCACCTTCTGCCTTCTGCCTTGCTTAGACATTTTCCTTTTTGTTTATGCTTTGGTGGGGTTGTTTGTTATGTGTCACTTTGTCATTTCTTTTTATTGCTTAGTTAACTTATTGAGTCATCTATTGTGTCACCTATCGTCACTATCTTAACCAAAATGTATGTTTATTTATTTACACTAGATTATTTATAGTATGACATGTGTATTCATGTCACTTAACCACTTGAAATTGATCCATATGTCTTTAACCATTTGATTATAACTCAACAAGATATAAACACATGGATAATTATCACTTACCCATTTAATCACTGGGCTATGTAAATTTTGTCACTTTTTATAGGTCTTATATGAGTGAGATGTCAACACATGGGTGGATTTATCTTTCATACTTGGTTGATAAGGTTTTTACTTTGTAATTGTATCTATCAATTATGGAAAACACAAGATGCAAACACATGGACTATCCTCACTAATTTAGGCAGTCACCAAAGGTAAGTTCTTTAATTTATTTTTGATAGGTGGGAAGATGACACCTAGATGATCCTCATTAATCAATATCTTTGGGAAATCCTCAACTTATCCATTTAATTTTAAGAAATAAGTGAGTAGGATCAATATGCATAACATGATATCGTTAATATGGGAAGTTAAGAAGCCTCAAACCTTAGTAATTTTATACAAAATCTAAGAGTAAATAATATAGTGATACATAGATGTTTATCCATTACTAAAGTGTCTCAATATACTTAACTTTAAATAGGTCATGATTAAATAGGATGGTGACACATGGACAATCCTCACTTGCTAAAAAAAATAAACTTAGATCTTTGAAGATTTATCTCAAGGAAGATGGATAATAATGTGTGGAATGATCTTGTCCACTCAGGTTTTTGTAAACTCATAATACTTTTCCACTCTTTGATTTTATGATTATTTAAGTGAAAAAAATATATGTGACAAAAAATAGTGCCAACATGTGTAGTTAATATAACCTATAAAAGACAACAAAATTTGATAAACACACAATTCATTTGCTGAGTCCATAATGAAATCAAAACCTGATTTTGATAAATACCTAGATTCTTAAGTAAAATATAAATGATAAAAATTTAATATCAACCTTTTTTTTGAACAAAATCTAAGATAGCAATTCATAGCTTGGACCTAAATTGACTTGTCTCAAAATAAGACATGCATATAGAGTTTGAAACTAAAGTGGGTCCTCATTTGAAAATTTTAAAATGGTAGGAATTGGTCACAATAAATGGTAAATGAATGGGGGAATAATTTAGAGAGTTTGAGAACACAAAATCCCTAGCCTGTACATCATGAAAAAATCATAGATTTTATAAGAAGAGAATAAATAAATCAGAAAAATGAAAGATAATTCAACATACCCATGTGACATACTAACCCTTTTCATTTATCATATCAAGTGTGATTATATGAACTTATTTCCCCTTATTATGAGATTTTTAACAAATATCAGATAAAAGTTGAGGTCTTTTTGTCCATTTTTTTAAAATTTTAAGCACAAGATTTGGAAAGATCATTTCTATGCCATTACATAGGCATCTACATCCCCAAGAAAAATACCTTTAATTCTACTCTAATAATTTATATACATCCATCTAGACGTCCATATATCCAATAGAGATTACATGAATCACCCTTATTCCATAAGTACTATTATTTTATTTAACCTTTCTAGGAAGAAGGGTTAAAAATCCCCCATTGGCTAGGTGTATATGAATAAAATTCATTACAAATTTGATATATCTCTCTTATTTTTTCTATCAGTGTTTATTATCTCTCAAACAAGTTTTAAGTATGTAAATGTGCAATTGATCTTTCCAAGTGAGATGTATTTCTAAATTTTGCATGAAAATATCAAAGTAACTTCCATAGTTATAGTAAACTCATTCCATTAAGATAAAATATTAATTCAACCATGACATATGTCCTAACTCAAAACCTTAAATACACCTAAAGTAACATTCATAAACACCATTTGAATATGATTTATACCTCCTTTTTTGGATAATTATGTTGAATTTCATGTAATAAGTGATCTTGTCTGCTCTAATTTTAAGGAAACTAATCTAAGAAAGCATGAAAACTAATCTAGGAAAGTAATAAATCTACTCTAAGAAAGAAAGAGGTCTATTATAAGCAATTAAGAAATATTCTCTAAGAAAACAAGAGATATAATATAAGCCTACTACTAAGGTAGAACTCACAGTCACTTTATGATGTCTCTAGTCAAAACAACCATGAAATAATGTTCTAGAAAATATCCATTAACTAAAATATTTAAATCATTACCTTGAAGATATTTTAAGTGAAAAATATTATTACCTAGAATTTTAGAGATATGCTATGACCCAATCCATAAAAGAGTAAACTTATCACGTTTTCTCTTATTTCCATGTGATTTATCTCATAAGAGCACTAGGCCTAAAATTTTGAAAACCTTGATCTTCAATCTTTTATTAAACCACCTTGTTATGCCTATTTTTCACACCCCCTCAATTTTTACAAAATTAATAATTTCTACCATAGAGATGACTATCATGAAATTTAAAACTATGTCAGGGACTGAGTCAATTAATAGTATATTTAAATGCATATTTTCAATTATAAATTGATAATGATTAATTGATGAATTCATGTTTATATTTTTGAGTGGTTTCAAAAAGCATATTAGATTAGTGCATAAAATATGCATTTATATATCACTTGTGATTAGTCATTTTGATTCTCAAATGGTTTTCAAATTATATCTTAGCATTTTTAGTTTTGACAAGTTGAACAATTATAGCAATTTTTGGCATGGTTTTCATTGGTAATATGAGGTTGGATTCATAATAGATCAAAATGATTTTTGAATCAATTAGAATGATTTTCCCTTCTCAGCTTATATTTAAAGAATTATGAATATTCAGCTAGATTGGATATAATCATTACAATTAAATATAAGCATGATCATTGTTACAAATTCAATATTTCATAGATTACCTTCATGCAATATCCAATTTGAAAGACAATGGCATGATTTATGTTGGTTTGAATTCTTACTATGAGTTTTGAATATAGTTATCAAAAGGAATACTTATTCAAATTTTGTTTTGTATATGTCATAAGTGTTTTATTTTTGAAAAGGTTTAGGATGTGCTAAAGAGATTTTATCTCATGGTCCTAACCTAAGACCTTTATCCTAAGTACTTTGTTACAATCTTCAAATCTTAGTAATTACTCAAATCTATGTTTTGAAACATAAGTCCTGAAGCATAAGGATGGTATGTTTATTGTCTCCCATTTGGTATAGAATATTTATATAATTTACATTAACTTGTTGACCTAAGATTTTTTTCATGGGATATTTTCAATGGCACAAGATGTTATTTTGAAGTTAATACTTTTCTAAACCTTCATCATCACGTATATTTTTCAAAGACCTAATTTTTTTGTCTTAAGGGGGTTGAAATAAATTCAAAGGTTTATCAATAATGTGCATAACTTGTTTCAAATTCAAATTTACATGACATACGATGCTAAGTTGGCAGATGTTAGGTGATTGATGGACATTGTGGCATGGTGAGTAGGCATAAACATTTAATGTGAATCATATTTATGAAGTTTTGAGATATGAAAAAGATTTGGTAATGAGGTAGAGTAAATACAGATCATGTTTGCCTTGAATGCTATAAGTTGGTTATGATTTAGTATGAAGAATTATTAATGACTAAGTTTGGTTGTGCCAATATCAAAGATAGAAGGATCACTAAAGTACACTCTAGTTTTGATGAGCCAATAAGAAGTAAGCATCTAGTAGAGTTAGTTACAATGGAGGGTGGTGTAAATAAGTAGGTTAGGTTTCTCAATTTTTGATGAAAGCTTGTCATGGAAGAAGAACTCTCACTAGGTGATTTTTGAGTTATAGAGAAGGATTTATTGAGGACTTTGGGCAAAAAGATTTAGAAGGTGCATTACCAAGTATGATTCTTATAATTTTGGAAAATATTCATGGTGGTTTAGAAAAGATTACAATTTCATGAAAGAAATAATTTTATTATTTGAATGAAAGAAGTGATTTCTCTTTTGCATTGATTTTCATTAAAGGTTTGAATTAATTTTGAGTGGTTGGCTTTCCTTCATGGTGAAAGATGAACTTTGGTATAAGATGATTTTATAAATTTATTTATATGTTATTTTTTTTAAGGTTTCTATTGATATTTGAATTTTTGTGTATTATACATAGTCTCAAATATATTTTCATTGAGATTTCAATTTATAAATGAGATACAGTATGTCGTTAATATGGGAATTTTGTTTCAGACCTTGATTTTTTGAGAATGGATAAACATGTTTGCTTATGTGAATATATCATCGAAAGCTTTTCCATATGCATTAATACTTTGAAGATGAATAGTTGATCAATTTGAATATATTTTCTCATGCACTGATAATGAAAAAGATTGGTTCTCATTTTATATATACTTGGTATTTTATAGAGTTTATTCTATTCGAAACTGGGTGCTTTGAAATTTTTAAGTTATTGAAATTTGTGGGATTTCAGTGCATGATATAAATGGTTCTAAAATTAAGTTTTATGTTAAATGTTTTGTTAAATTAATTATAAGAAAGGGATTATGGTATATGCATATACAATTATAAATCTTGATAGGGTGGTCACATACATATTATGAAATAAAGATTATCAAGTTGAAACAAAACAAGTTTTTTTGGTCATTTTTCAAGATTTATTAGGTTCTTTAAAATTTTGGAAATAATTTTTTCTTGATGATTTCATGGTATTCATGCATGGTTTGACATGAATATTTGATAGTTTCTGAAATAGCTTCAAAAGGGTTTTGTTGGAGTCCTAGTTTTATGGATAAACTTTATACTTCTCTATGTATAATATCTGAAGAACTACAATGCATGCATATTATGAAGGATTGAGAAGTGTCAATGTATTGATGTAACACAAATTTATTTTTGGTTTTGGTCATTTATGGATGTCATTGATCTTGTATGCCATGATTATCATAAAAAAATTTAAAGGATTTTGGCTTCATGAGGTTTTGGTTATTTTTGAGAAACCTGAGTTTTGGTTTCTTAGAGTTAGTTTATATTTGCTTAGGAAGATATAAATTGGTTTTATATAGATGATATTTGAATGGATACAGTTGGCTATTATGCAAAAGATATTCCAAGAAATTTTATATATATATATATATATATATATATATATATATATATATATATATATATATATATATATATATATATATATATATATATATATATATATGGATGGTCTGTGATCATAAGTCTCATCTGTCAGTTTCAGTCATAAGTAGTAGTGACTCTAAAAGAGGATTGAGTAAGATATGAAGTTTTTTTTAAATTTACATATAAAAATTGAAGTCATGGGTTTCATTTTAAAATTGGATATTGAAATTATAGTTCCTTAAAAATTTAGTTGTCTCTTAGTTGATTTGATGAGGATTGAGGTTTTATTGAGATATATCAAGATATTTTGAAATAAAATTATGTTCTCATAGTTTTATTTTTTGAGATTTTAGTTGATTTAAGTGACATTTGTTAATGGATAAGTGGAGTATTTTAAGTAACATTGAATGGTACATTATTTTTAGTTAAGATATGACTATGTATTGAGATTAGTTTTGTTTTATTCTAGATAGACATATGCTGATTTTTAGTCTTAAATTTTGATATATTTTACATTGTTTCAAAATGTCTGGATGGGACCAGCCTAGGTTATCTAGGAGTAATGATGATATGGGTTGGGGGAAGAATTTTTTTAATGATGTAAATCAGACAAATCCTAATAAAAACATTCCTACAGGTGGTTTTTATGCCAGAAGATTTAGCCCCAAGTTCCATAGAGGTACTAGGAGGTCCATACATTTCGATGCCTTAGATCTTAAATTCTAGAATGTCCTTAACAAATTGCCTTTAAATCCAAAAAATCATAGAGGAAATAGAGGTTTTTACGGTCATAGGTTTAGAACTAGAACTCCCTCACAAAGTAGTTCTTCTCACCATTTGGAAAATAACCCATAACACCTACCCATTCAGTCTCTTGAAAGAGTGTAGCTAGCTATTGAACCTAATCCTACAAACCAAGTTACCCAAATTGATGTTAAAGTTTCCTATGTTAAAAACTATGTTAATCTTGTTCTTCCTTTAGTTCATTTTATAATGAACTTTCATCTTTGTATAAGGAGCCTATTTTGGGAAGTAAAAGGTTGGGTTTGGCATCTTCACATAGTTAACCCAACATGGGATGCATGTAGTTGAGATTAGATAAATCTATTTCAGTTGGTAGAAAGAGAACACTTGAAATTCACCCTTCTACTTTAGAAAATATATCAAAAATTCATAATGACATAGATTCACCTATTGAATTTTGCAACTAAAAGGGGTAAAAATTTATTCAAAACAAGCCCAAAAATGGGAAGATTACATCATCATGTCCTGATCAAGAAGTTGCGTTAGGATGGGGGCTAACTCGACTGAAAGACTATCCTGATCATGAATGGCCCAATTCAGCCTATGTTCTATGGCCCATTTAGCAAGATGGTCAGCCACGACATTCCACTTACAGGGAATATGCCTAAAGGAAATCAAATTGAAAGACAAACTAATCTGACAAATCTGCTTAATGACCGCAGCCAACTGCCAATCCACATCCTCAAAATTATAATTCCTCAGCAAGTTAACAACTTGCAAGTCTGATTGACAAATGATACTAAGCCATCCCTGATGACAGAAAATTTGTAAGGCCTCTAGTATAGCCAACACCTCCATAAAATTGTTCATATAATGACCCTGTAAACAAAAAAAAAAAACAAAAAACAAAAAACAAAAAACAAATAGATCCAAAATTGTCCCTGCCAACACCTCCAATCCCAGTAACTCCAAGATTTCCTCTAGAGGAGCCATCCACATTTATCTTCATAAGGCCCTCCTCAAGCGGAGTCCAATTGCCAACACAGCTGATCGGCCGTGGCCTATGCCTAGTGGAAGACAAAGGGCGAGTGCGCTGACCAAGGGCAACGGCAGGGGGTGTGACAGGGGAGACCTGAGCTAGCACTCTAGCATCAGTCAGTTCCAAAACCACACTACAACCACACTTAACCTGTAAAGTTTCCTGGAGCGCAACAAGGATCTTCAACCATAGCTCTCTTAAACTCAGTGCATGTTCTTGGAAGATTCTTCTATTTCTCTCAATCTAGAGGTGCCAAAGAATGAATACAGGGCCAATAGTCCAAGCATTTTGCAGAATAGGCATCTTTTTAGGAGGTCGATCCAGGCACTACCAAAAATCCACCAAAGAACCAACGTGCCAACAAGGGCACTCCCAGGCTTCCCACCACAAATGCCATAAACTTTTGGAAAAATAGCATTGGAAAAAGAGATGCTCACCATTCTCCTCATTCTCACAACAATACATATAAATTGACGGACCTTGAAAACCTCTTTTACAGAGGTTATCCCAGGTGAGGTAGCAATTATAAGTGAGGGTCCAAACAAAAAAATTGCATTTTGGCAAAAAGGCCGAGTTCCAAATTCTCTTACCCCATTGGAAATCAATTTCCCCAAAACAAGCCTTCGTCAGCTCCAGATATCTAGAAGAAACTGAGTACTGACCATTGGAGTCACCTCCCCAAGCTAGGATATCACTCTCATGCAAGGAGCTACAGCCTCTGGTATCCAAGAGCTAAGACAATTCCTACCGATTTTCCATAGTCCCTCCTGGCAGCCAATCAGAAACATTCTTCCATTTGTAAGCAACAACAGTACCCAGATTAAAAGCTTCCTTATAATGCTCAATAGTATCCCATCCAGCAGCATGAAAAACATCACACAGGGTCTGCAAGTGGGGATGAGAGGAAAGGAGTGGCGGAGCTCCATTCCAAGAGTCCTCCCAAAGTAGCACCTCAGCACCACTATTGTAGATCCAAAAGAGCCTGGACTGCACCCAGTGTACCCCCACTTTGAGGGTCCTCCACACCATCGAGCCTCTTCCCTCCAAGGGAAGCCTAGAAATTTCTGATGGATTAGCTCTAGGGAAATACTTAGCTGACAAGATCCTGGCCTAGAGTTGGGAATGGTTGGAACACCACCACCAATACAACTTAGTAGCAAGAGCTTGGCTAGAGAGGATAGCAAATCTAAGTCTGAGACCCCCCTCCTTCTTGGGTCTACACACAGTGTTCCAATTAACTAAAATCCATTTAGAATTCTGAATATTACCGCTCCAGAGAAATTGCCAAGAGATGGCATCATACTCGTGGAGAAAATACATCGGGGCAACCTGGACCATACTACGGTAGATGGGAAGAGCTTGAATAATAGATTGCAGGAGAGTTACCCTTCTCACTGTCAAAAGCCATCTGTGGGTCCAATGACTCACTCTTTGTCTTAATTTGTCTAGGACATTCTACCAAAATAGCTTGGGCTACCTTCCAACCACAATCGGAACCCCCAAATAAGTAGCTGGAAGAGACTGCATCTGAAATCTAAGGACAGCTGTAATTTTTTGATGGATAGACATGGGAGTGTTAAAGAAAAATATGGATGATTTATGCTCATTCAGTTTCTATCCAAAAGCCAAAAAATAGGTGTCTAAAGTGTCGTGAAAATCATGCGCCTCACTCATGCAGGCTTTCCCAGTCAAAATAGTGTCATCCACAAATTGGCAATCCCATTGCCCCACTGTCAGCCCAAAATCAGATTTTGAGATGCCCAAGATTTTATAAGATGTCCCAGACCCTTAGCCAAGATGATAAATAGAAAAGGAGATAATGGATCCCCCTAGCGGAGTCCTCTAAAGGCCCCAAAGAGTCTAGAAGGCACCCCATTAATGAGGACTGAGTAAGATGGTGTAGTGACACAGCTCAACACCCACCGAACCCAGTCCTGACTAAAACCAAAATCCAAAAGGACCTTCCACAGGAAATGCTAGTCAACCCTATCATAAGCCTTCACCAAATCAAGATTAATAAACATGGCTCTCTCCTGAGATTTGCTCATAGAGTGGATTGTTTCCGAAGTAATCACCACCCCATCCAAAATCTATCTCCCAACAACAAAGCCCCCCTACTCCTCAGAAATGATCATAGGGAGCCAGACTTTGAGTCTCTCTGCTATGAGCTTAGTGATGATTTTTTAGACCATGTTACAGAGTGCAATGGGTCTAAACTAATCCAAATGATTCACCACCTCCTTTTTTGGGACCAGCACCAGGAAGGTTGCATTAAGCGCCCTTAGTAACTCTTTGCTGTGATAAGATTCCTATACCACTTCCACAAGATCATGCCTGATAATATCCCAGAATTCTTGAAAATTTTTCACAGGGAAATCATCTGGGCTAGGCACTTTACCTCTATGCATAGAAAAGACAATTTTCTCCACTTCCTCCATATCAATCGGCTTCAGGAGCGCTTCATTCATAGTAGGCGTGATGATGGGAGGAATGCAAGATAGAACTTGATTTTCCTCCTGATCAGTAGTAGGCACAGAATCAGATAAAATCTCAAAAAAAATTGAACAGCCTCCTCAAAGATGGTAGGAGAGGAAGATGCCCGAGAACCATCAGGTAACAAAAGAGATGTTATATAATTCCTGTTGCATTGTGCCTAAACTGACTTGTGAAAGAATGTGATATTCCTATCTCCTTCCTATAGCCAGTCAATCTAGGCTTTCTATTTCCAAAATATCTCTTCCCAAAGATCCCACTCATTTACCTCACTCAGAGCCACAAATTTGGCCTTACAGAGATCCTCAGTCAAGCTGAAGTCAAGAATCTGCCTAGTGATGTAGTCTAGCCTGTCTTGTGCTTTCTTCGTCATAGCATTAAGATTACCAAAATTGTCCTTGTTTTAGACCTGGAGTTTTCTTTTTACATATTGAAGCTTCTTAGCAAAGCAGAACATAGCTATTCCATACTCAGGCATCCCCTGCTTCCACCAGTGGGTCATCAGGGGATGCAGCAATGCATCCCGAAGCCACATAAGTTGAAACTTAAAGGGAGGTTTCTTGGGCCCATCGATAAAAGTGGTTGTGAGCTTGATGGGCCAGTGATCGGACCCTCTCCAATCTAAAATTTTAGAAGTAATAGAGAAAGCAGTAGATAACCAAAAACAAGAGACTAAGAATCTATCTAAGCGCTCAGAGATAACATCCTTACCTATTCTTTTGTTTCTCTAGGTGAAGAGGCCATTGATGGGTTTAACATCCGATAGGTGCAGCCACTCTATATTATGTCTAAGAAGTTTGAAAGAAGGATCTAGCTGAGGTAGGCCTCCCATTTTCTCCTCAAGACTAAGGACAGCATTAAAATCTCTGCTCATGATCCATGGTAGATAAGGAAAACAACTCTGAACATAACACAGATGTTCCCAAAGCTTGAGGTTTCCATGGATATCTCTAGGTGCATAAAAATTTGTGACTAGGATCAACTCCCCAGTCTCCTGAGATGTTGCAATCATGGACAACACCAAAATATTAGCCATCCACTGAATAGGGGTGACCTTCCCCAGATCCCAGCAGATTGCTAATCCTCTAGCAGTACATAAAGCACCCACACACTGGCATTACCCCACAGTCCAAATAAGAGGCAAACAGGAAAACATAGCACCCACATACAACTTAGTCTCCTAGATACAGAGGATATCCAGAGAGTGTTCCGAAATCAACTTCCACATAGCTTTTTACTGGGGTGTACTATGCAAACCCCTTACATTCCATGACAACACTATCATTGGGTAAAAGGGGTGAAGAGTTGATCCAGGGTCTTAACCACACTAGATTCTACCAATAAATCCCTTGTAAGCTTTAATCTCTCTTGGTCATTCTTGCATCCTGGTTTAGACTGTGAGGAAAATGAGACTTTCTTAAATGGTCTCTACAACAAGCCCAACACCTCCGATGATCCCTTATCTCTCCTGGTGGCATTTGTGTCTTTAGCTACTTCAGCCCAACTACAATCATTTACTTACTGTGCCAAAGAGATTGCTGGAATCCTATCCATCTGTGTACACACAGGCTCCTGGCATGGCTGCATTACCATTTCTTGAGATTTGTTTAGGAAGGAGCCTTTCTCCTCCCTCTCTGAGGGACCTCCTACCTCATCAGGTGGTATGCCGTCTTCTATAGCCATGCTATCCAAAGCTTTAAAATGGTTAAAACTCATTTCTATGGCTCGGTCTTGGTTCCTGCGCTTCTGACCACACCCTTTCCCCCGTCGATGAACTTGAGTAAAACCCTCCCTATCTGGGCCAAACCTAGCTGATGATCCCAGATTTGCAAAACCTGACATTGGTTGAGTTTTTATGTTCACAGCATCTCCTGATGCTCCATTAGAAGTTTCCATGTGAGCCAATGGACCTGACTCCTTTCCTGTCATGGTATCCATCCCTTTGAATTTCAAAGCCTGAGGACATTGCCTATGCAGGTGGCCATAAACATGGTAGATTCTACAACGGAAAGGAATAGCCTCATAATCTATCTAGTAGACCCAGGAAGATGCCCCCAGACAAATTTCCAAAGATTTTGGAAGGGGATTATTTAGATTGATTTCAACATAGATTCTGGCATAGGAAATAAGCTTCTTGTCTAAGGACTGGTGCGCAATAGCAATTGGTGTTCCCAGTAAGGCAAAAATCTGCCGGAGGATATCCTCTCTCCAAAACTCTAAGGGGAGCCTTGGGAGGCATACACAAATAGGAACTTGGGATGGTAATTCCTTAGTAGAATTAAAACTTGGATGCCATGGTTTGATAAATAGACTGATACGGTCAAAGAAGTAGGGCCCTCCTTCGAAGATTTGGTTCCTGTCAGATACTGATGAAAATTGACCATAAAATAGCTATTGGTAGCCAACATAATGTTTGTATCCCCCTCAACCTGCCAGGTGCACCTCATCCAGGATTCCAAGGCCATCTAAGATATTTTGATGCCCATAAACTTACAGATCAAGGCATGAGCTGACAAATACTCCACATCCTCTTTGACAGCATCCTGAGAGACCACCAAAACAGGCCTGACCTGGCTGCATGGAAAGCAGCCATTGACCTTGGAAACCTTAAGATGCTCACTGGAATAAAAATCATCCTCCCCTTGGGGAGCCTCCTCCTGATCCAGGTGCGCTTTGTTTGAGCCCTCGCCCAACCCGTCCATCTCCCTTCCTCCACTCGCATCCATAAATTTGAGCTCGATTCACTTGTTGAATTTAGAGTGCTAAAATGGATCAAGTTGGAAATCATGATGATACAAGTGATTTTGGAATGAAATTCATGCTATTTTTTGCAATACAAATTGAATATAATGTATGTATTGATGCACAAGACAAACCAATTATTGAAGTGCTTTCAGATTTAGATGATTATTAGATGTCCACAAGATAGACTTTGTTTTTAGCTAAATTTTTTACATGATATAACTTTAAACTTTCAATTTGATACATTAACTTCAGATTTTGGTATGTTTGATGATAATATTATAGAAGTACAATAGACTTATTTTGATATATATATTCCTAAGTTAATTTTAGACATGCATTATGGTTTAATATAAATGGAATTTTATTAATCTTTGACTTATCTATTTTATGATTGATATATGTATTCTATTTTATTATTAATTGATGAGGGTCCCCACATGTTAATATTAGTACCCAGTCTAAATTTAAAAAAATTGATCAATTAAGACTTTTAAAATCTTCATTAAATATTTTCTTAACCAATAATTATTTATAATTGATTAAATTTTAAAAGTCAATTATTTAAAATAAACTAATAACTAACTAAAGTTAGTTATAACTTATTTTTCAAATATGTTTAGAGCATAAAAGGAGATCAAGGATTCATTTAAGGAAAGAAGAACAACACAAGTATTGAAGACTTATACATTTTATGAAGTCAATCATTCATCTCTCTTATTTCTATGCAACTTCTCTGAGATAGTATGACTTTTAAAAATAGATGCAATGGTACTTTATCTGACTATTGAGTAATTGCTTAGACAACACATGTATATCCAATTTTCATTATTATTTATGATAGATTATCTAAGGATCTACATGTTTAACATATTTGATGATTGATATTTGTATTTCTATGCATAGATTCCAAGTATTCAACCTAAATAATGATGAACACTTTACTATTTTGGGACATTTCATTGATCTATTTTGATTGTAAAGTTTTCACTCAAGTTATTGTAAAGAAAGATGTTTCTTTTCTCAATAAAATATATCTTTTATACTAAGATGACTCTCCTTTGAGACTTGCACACTTTATTGTACTTTATATTGACTCTAATTTTAATATAGTTTTATCTTTTAGATTTTCTTAATTTAGTTTTTATTTCTATTTCTTAGATTATATTTATTCTTTATCTGTTTAGTTTTCTATTCTATTTTAGTTCTTTAATTTGCTTCTTAAATTAATACTTTGTTTTCTTTCTTAGATTAAATAGTATAATAGATCATTAATTTGATTAGTTTTTTTGTCATATTTATGTTATAGTTTTAAGTTCTTGTTAGTTATTAGTCTTAGTTATAAATTATATTTTAAGCTTATTTATATTTTAGATTATAGTTTTATTTTTGTTTTAGTATTAGATTTGTTACTTGTTTATTTACTAGTTGATTGATAGATAGTTAGATCAATTTGAGTCTAAGTTTAGTCTTAGATTAGTTTATTTAGTCATTAGTCTTTTTCTTAAATAAGGTTATTTCTTAGTTTAGACTTAGTTATTTTAAATAGTTTATTATCCATTTCTTAGCTTAGTTGTTTTGTGTTCTCTTTTCTTGTAGTTAGTTTGTTAGCTATTATTTGTTGTGTTTGCTTTGCTTGATCTTTTACTTGATTAAATACTTATTTATCTTATCTCAAATCTATTTCTTATATTTTTGGTTTATCTTTTTTAAGTTAACTTGGAGAATATTACAAAAAAACATGATATTACTTAGAATGTCCATATATTTACTAAATCATATTTATATTCTTCTAGAGATTATCTAATTCTTAGGTTTTCTCTATCGGATATAATAGATTAAAAATTCTTATTTAAATTGATTCATGATTTGATAAATTAGATTTTTGATTGTTATAATGGAATATATTACATGACCTATTGATTATTTCTTAGAACTTATAAAAAAACCCCTTGCATCTTTAGGATCATAGTTGAACCTTTAAAACCCCATGATTAGGTTAGTAAAATTCCACCTTGACCTTTGTGATAGGTGAAAGGGTTCATTCATTGATGGTACAATTTCCATTATCAACACACCTCTTGATGATATCCTCATTTTTACTAAAGTTGTGAAAATCTTCTATTCATGCATCTTTCATTTGGACAATGTCTAGTAACCATGACTAAATACTTTCATATTATTCCATATAGTCCTACATGATTAATATGTTGGTATTTTGACATTAATGGGAAACATGGGATACTATTCATATACTAGAAGGAAGGGTAAGGCCTTGAGGTCCTATTTTTTTCATGTTCTATCTATCTATAGTGCAAATTCAACAATAGATTCCATTCTCTTGGTTTGTCTTTTGTTGACTTATTTATGAAATCCACCAAGATTTTATTTTTATATTAAGTTACCTCATTCCCTTGTGGATATTATTTCGAAGAGAAATTAACAGTAATATTATTTTTATAATCCCATTCTATGAAATCTGTAGACTAGAAAGCTGGACCATTATCACATACTAGAGAAATGGGTGTCCAAATTTTGGTTAAGATGTTATCTTTAATAAATTTTATTATGTCTTGGGATATGGATTTTTTTTTTGATATTGTTATAGTCCATTTGGTAAAATAGTCTATTTTAGTTGGTATAAACATATGTCTAAATGACTAATTAAGATTCATGACTCCTAAAAAATCCTAGCCCTATTGTGTAAAGGGGCACCCTTCAATTACATGTTACATAGGCATTGTTGCATGTATTTATCTTTTTACAAATACATGCCATTGGTGATAGTTTATAAAATGGTTGTGGGCATATTTAAAATAATTAGGATAATAATAACCCATCCCCAAAATATTGTGTGATAGTGTTCCCTAAAGGATTTAAACTTCTAATCTTTTGATGAAAATTATCAAGGATATCTATGGTCTCTTCTCTATTACACACCTTAGATATATGCCTTCATTGTTTTTTTGGTATAATACTCCATTATTTATCATGTGCCATGTTGACTTGAGCCTCAGTGCTCATCTTTATTCTCTATTTAATTTAGGAGAACATGTGCCTATGAGTAGATCATGGATATTTTGAGTGTACTAGTCACTTATAGCTACTTGAGTTTGGTTGATTTATTCTATAGATATGCATGGATTAGTATCTACCATAAGTTGGATGAGTTATTTCCCTCTTACCATTTAGTAGGCCTGGTTTCAATGTCAAATAATTTAAACTTGGCCTTTTATTTTCTAACTCTCTCTCTTAACTTGTTTTGCCCAAGCATAAGCTTAGTTGATGGGTTTGGCATAATAGCGTATACCTTATTGTGAAAAATATAATGTATTGATGAAATACTATTTATTATTATCTATTATGGAATAATTGAGTTTTAAAGCTTTTATATTAGTTATCATAAAGGAAATAGGATGCTCACTATGATCTACCTTATGTGTGAGTACTACTACTAATAGTATATTATGTTATAATATAAATTAATACAAGAATAAACCTTTGTTAAAAAATAGGCTGATTACAACTAGAGCTTGGGAAATGGTAGTTTCAACATCTTGGAATGTTTTATTTTCCTCTACTATCCATTATATTTTTACATCCCACTTCATCATGACATCTAGTGTCTTTACAATCTTTGTAAATCTTGAAATAAACTTGCAAATAAAAACAATTTTTCAAAATAAGAACTTAACCTCCTTTTGGGTTTTAGGATATGGAAATTTTGAAATGGACTAAACTTTATATGGATCAATTGAAATTAATTTATTTGTGATGACATGGCCCAATAATTTACCTTTTGTGACCCTAAAAATACTCTTATTTGGGTTCAAGGACATCCTATATATTTGACATCTATCAAATACTTTTTGAAAGTGGATCACATAGTTTATTGTCTTTAGAGAAGATTTAAGTCATCCATGTAGATGATGTTAAATTTTATAATAAGTATTTTAAAGTAAAAATATATTGCAGACTATAAATTAACACGTACATTGATTAGACAATATGACATTTTTTTATGTGAAAAAGTTCCCCACTTGGTAATGAAGGAGGTATTCATTGTGTCATTATTTTATACCAATAATTGGTTGTAACCTCAGAAGCCATTGAGAAAGAAGAACATCTCTGACCCATTGAATATATGAATTACTTCATCTATGGAAGTCAAGGGACAATTATCATATTCAAAGGCCTGATTGAAGTTCTCAAAATCCACATATAGTATAATTTCCCCATTTTCCTTTCATACAGAGACTAGGTTGGCTACCTAGGTAGAATTCCTGACAGGGAATATAATTTTGGCCTCTATTAAGTTTTGGAATTTTTGAATAAGAGGTTCCAAAATATGATTTACTAGTATCTATCTCTACCTAAAAGGTTTGTGCTCCTATTTCAATGGTATAGTGCGTGATGACTCTAGGATAATTTTATTTTAGGTTTTCGTAAGTCTAAGGTATCACATTTATATTCTATTAATAAATGTCTTATCTTTTGATTATCTAGTTTTTTAAATCTCAAAACAATGCTAATTGTCTAGGGGTGCTCATCTATCCCTAAATTTACCATGGTGAAATCAAAGTCATTAGTCTTAGACTATTTATGTTTCTTAATTTAGTGGTCCATATCAAAGAGTCATTCTAAGGATACCATTCCTTTGATTATCTTGTTTTCTTTAAATTGGAGGATATCATCATTTTTATTATCTTCTCTATTCATTTGATTAAAATCATTATCATCAATATTTTTAGATTTAAAATCACCATAACTTCCCATGAATTAAATAATCTATTGGTCATCATCAAATAGATAAAAATGATCAACATTATCAAGAACTAAACAACATGGGATTAGTTACACACAAAATTCATGCATTTATTTATTCTTGAAGTTGAGCCAAATTGGATATAAAATCAAGTAAAGAATCAACTATCTGATTCTCCGTTGATGGAATTGATTTTGTATTAAATGTCTCCAATGATTCAACCAAATCCTAAATTTAGTGTTTATGTTTTTTGAGATATGATAATTTGCATATGTATTGATTCCAAATCTAATTGACAACCAACTCTAAGTCTCAAAACATCAATAATTACTTGACATTATGTTTTAATATGAATCAAAACCCTAGAATTAAAGACTCATATTATGCATGATTGTTAATACATGGAAATTGTAGTTAAAAATTAGCAAGGTACCTCCTCCCATCAAGATTAGTCATTATTATACCCACACTATATTCTTGATTGGAATGACAACATGGGGTCCATAACTATGAAGGACCATTAAATTAATGTTTTTAAAACTTGGTTGTGAAGCTGTAAACCCCTACGTGTGATGAAGTAAAGTTTATTGTCTCATTTTTAAAATTATTCTATGTGATCATATGCTTCATTTTTTGTTCTCTATCAACCCTAATTTTATTTAAAACTCTTTTATAAGTCAGACACTTGTGTGAGAAATCTATGGCCAGGTATCTATTCAGTGTTTTTGACTAGTCACGGCTTAGGAGTAAATCATAAGACTTAGAAAAATTAACTAACAATATGTCAATATACTATTAGACACATGTTTCAAAGGCAAGATATATGTGAAAATTTAGTAAATTTCCTACAACTAGGACTGAATATTTGTGTAGCCATAAAACTACTCTTTTGGACTTATTTGCAGTCAACCATAGTCTTTTGCATATTCCCATGGGAATTACATTAGTTGATGTATCCAAGTAAAGTAGTAAATTTTGAATGTTTTAAAATATATTATAATAGTCAATAATAAGGATGGGACATTTGGTTTATGTTTTTACACAACCATATTTACATGTGCACCTTTTGATTTGTTTATAGATGGTTTTCTATTTAAATCTTTGAGAAAAATATCTATCTATTTTGTGATTTGAGATAGCTCCTAAAGAGTAATGTTAGCCTTGATTTTCATTGTATCCTAAACTATATTATATCCACTCTTGGTGTGTCGATAAACATGATTTTGTTTATCTTTCCCTCTAGGAGGAGGTGGATTTTTATTAGCATTTAGATTAGGGGCAGTGGCTACAATATTTTTTGGAGGAATAGAAGTTGTGGCATGTTATTGATTATTATTTATTAAAATATAATTGTTCCTCTAAAATTGATAAAAATTATGAATTTCATTCATGTTATCTTTTGTTTTATTTTCATAATCAGGAGGGAATGGAAAATCATAGGTCTCAAATACCATGGATGTAATAGAAGTGTTAGAGGCACTAATTGAGGATGAATCATGTTGATTTAGGACCACCTCATATATTTCCATCTCAATGTGAAATATTTCAAATTTAGTACATAAATTTATATAGTCCAATTTTCTATACTAGGTAGTGTTATAGACCCTACACCAATTAGGTAAAGTTGCCTCACAAATATTCATATTAGGAAATATATTAGGTTAAGGGTATGAATTATTACCTAATATATTGAATGGTTTATTATATATTTGAAAAAAAATCCTATTATCTTCTCCCACTATAGTGTTTCTTAGGACTTTTGGCATGTTTAAAAAATCATTTCTAAGTTTATGCACCATGTGTGGTAAAGGCATCTAATTTAATTTTGGTGGAATGAAAGTTTGTACCTTGTATAGTAAAGGTATTAACTAAGACCAAAGTATAGTTATTATTTTTTTTATTAGACACATGTGTAGGATTGTTCAAGAAGCTTAGATTTTGATTCAGTGTGGCATGAATCATAGGCAATTGATTGAAAACCTAGTTCTAGTTGTTTACTATGACATTCTAACCATATTTTGGAATATGATTCAGGATTGGGGAATTTTGATTAATATTGTGTATGGCCTAAAGTTATGTATTTAATTAGTTATCTATGTTAATAACTTCAACATAAGCATTTGCTAAATTATTAATGTTCAGAACTCTACACAAGAATATTGTAGTCATAGGATCTAAGACATTTATATACATTCCAAATATTAAGGTAGCATTAGGTTTTTATGTAGTAGACACATGATTGTATGTATTTTAAAATCTTATATTAAAGGCTCTATTTGGTTATTTGGGTTCCCTTATTGTGTTATCAAAATGTTGGTACATCACATTAGGACTAGTAATTTAGCCATATTGTGCCATAATAGTTTCATGACATTGATACCATGATGTTATTGAACTCTTGAAAATGTTGAGGAACAAGTCATAAACATCATCTTATAGTGTGAATGGGAATAGTATGCATGTAACATATTCATGAACTATGTGTAACAACCCTAGAGAAAGTTTTGAAATATTTCATGTGTTCTTCTAAAGCTCATCTACCAAGGGAGATAATGAAGGAAGATATTTATGGGTTCCTATACAAATCCTGGATGGAACTAGCTATGGTGATGGCTGAACCAACTAACTAGACCATAGTAAATTATTAAGGTTAGTTCCCTTGGGTTAGTGAATTTGATTGGGTAATATCTCTCATAGGGATAACTCTTTTTGATCTAAGTCTTTGATTAACCTATAAAGGTGCTTAAAATGGTATTATAGAATACAAATGGCCCTTGTTAACCTTATTGGAGGATCCTATGTACTCAACTCATGTGAATATTTAACAATTAGAGATTTTGATCCCTATATCTAACACTAAATAAATGATTATTGATGCAGGTTTTTTACACAATAATGAATTTTATGAGGAGACCCATAACATTTTAGAATCAATGAAAATATTCACTCCAAGGCATGAGTTGTGGGTATCAATTTTATAAATAACCACATGGTGGAATATGAATGAGTGGAGTGGTTGTTTCCCATAGGTGCTTCAGGTATGACGTGAGTCTAAAATCTTCTTGATGTGGATGGGTGGATCTAACCTAAGGTGGAATTGATAAAAAATTGTCAAAAAAAGATGGAAAGGTATGGAAAAAATTAAAGGAATATATGATTCAACCAATAAATAAACCATTTCAAGCCAACTTCCTTAATTCTAGGCTAAGAAAATGTCTAAGAATTCATATCTAATGCAAATTATTGTTAAGAAAGTAGACATAAAAAACATAGTTAATCATAAAACTAAATAATTATAATATACTCGATAATAATAATTAGAGATATGGTTATAACTCAACTACATAATACACATTTACCTCTAACTAGTAGTAAATATGATTAAAAATCAATAAGCATTAAAATAAATGTTTTTTTCAATATGAATAGTTGTAGAGCAAAAATTCACATAGCCTATTATATATTATATTAACTTGATGGAAATTATTAGTAAAATAAAATAAAATCAGAAGAGATAAAACTTCAACACAAACTTACAAAACAATCCAAAAACTATTTTGCTTGTATTAATTGTGAAATTCTCCTCTTTTACAATGTTTAGAAACATATACTTATAGTTTTAGATGGGGATGCTTCATCCTCAAGATTAATCTAATTTTACATTGTCTAAATTAGGATTGTATTTAAAAAAATAATGCATGTTATGCATGAATATAATATATATTAAATATAATCCAAATTTAGGCACAAAATCCCTTTCCAGATAAAATAAATTGTAAATAAAATTACAATAAGTCTTATATGAAGTCTTAGTTAGAATTATTGATATAATTTCAATTTTAATTATAATAACTAGAGTGTCATATTGAAACTTATTGTTGACATATCATGTATAGCCATAGTCACTAGAGTTTGAGATAAAGTGACAATAGTTGTTGAAGGTGATAGTGGAGCCACTGCAGTTGGCAGGGTGATAAACATTGGTCTTACAGAAGTATATACCATAATATACTCAGGGAAATTAGGTGGAGGTGTTGAAGGTTGAGCCTATGTTTTAGATGTTCCTACTAAAGTGACCAACTCCCCTTGTATCTATAACCATTTTTACTCTACCATATTTGTTGAAAAATCCATCTCAATAGTTTTAGAATCAATGATGGACCTTATGAATAATATGGGATTTTTCCCAGTAATTTCTTATGCACAACCATAAAAGATTTAAAATAGAAATGAATTGTCTCTATTTGAGCCACCTTATCATTAATAAATGTTATCAACTATATTATATGTTCATTCATCCCATAGGGGGCGCTCTCTACTTATTCCTTAAAGTTCTCACATGCAACTGTAACAAACTCTCAAAGAAAGGTTTAGTGAATTTTTTTTGTTGAGGTGTGAAGACAAGTAATTATTATATCCCTAAGAATTTGAATAATTATATTCTCTTTATTTTTGAACTATTGCACCAACCCTTACATTTTTTGGTGCCATTATACTAAGTGTGCCCTCTTGGTACTCACATAGTTTTGAACTAGAGTTAGATTGGGTGAAATCATCAAATTTATATTTTGGTATGTCTTCAATCTAGTAGCCTTATTGATTAAGCTCAAATTGACATTTTAGTCTCTCATTGACTCATGAAAATTAATAAAAAATCCCCATAGTAGTTGATATTAGGCATTTTATAACCTACTCGAGCTCAAAATATGGTATATAGTCCTATCACAAATTTGCAATTTATCAATTATTTCTTTTGGAGATTCAATCACATTATGTTCCTCTAGTCTCTTATTTGATTATTGAAATCATGTGAACATTTGTTTGATCAACCCTCTAGTTTCATATACCACTATGATGGGATATTATTCAAACTCATATATATCTCTAGTTATTATTTTTATTTTCTTCATAATGAGAATAATTCCTCTAGTTTCTCATGTTCAATGGGCTTACCTTCAACCACTATTTTTCTCTCTCTCTTCAAAGTATTAGTGAGCCTATCAAATTAAGTGATAAAAACTTTAGGTTGATAAGTGATAAATAGGTATAACCTTGTTGACTCTTCTTTCTCCAATTTTATCCATAGTGGGAGGAACATGAGAGTCTACTCAATAGTCTAGACTAAAGATGAGGAAGTAGGGAGTGAGGGATCACCTAGTGGTCTCATTAACACTGAAGGTGGAATATTGGCCATTGAGGAAGGTATGGATGATACATGGGGTTTATGAAAGGTAACTAAGGACTTTATCCCAATTAAATTTTTAATTATGGAAGAGTTTTTATGA
>JARHVA010009198.1:210000-260000 GCA_037957365.1 Torreya grandis | reverse complement strand
TTGACATAATTACATGTAGATAAGATGCTACCTCTACCTATTTTTAGCATATAGAGGGCACATTATAGATGGATGAATCTCTATCACTAGTATGTTGTAAAAATTTGATGGTTTGACTTATTTCAGTCATTTTTGAAAAATTTAGGTTCTTAAAATTTTACTAAGTTTAAGAAATTTTAGATAAGTTTATGTGTTTTCCATAAACATCCTTCTTCTGGTGGAATTATCTAAACTTTCACCAAATTATCCAAACTTTCATGAAATCATGTTGTAGTATTATATTTTATTGATAAAAATGTTCAGTTTGTGGTGGAAATGTTTGTATTTTGGAGTAAATAGTTGATTAGATACGCATATTTAATATTGTGATGCTTTGATAAATATTATGAATTTTGACGAATATTCATTAAATAACTAAGTTGTATTGTGTTTTGTGATTATAGGGTGACATGTGAGATAGGAATTTTAGAATGGGTTGTTGATGGAGACTATACGAGAACTAAAGTTAAGTGATAGAAAGAGAGATAAAGTAGAATAGGATTGTTCAAGTGATGTGGGAAATTTATACATTGTGCCTTATGTTATGCACATGATCATGAAACTTGTATAAATATGGACCAAATATACATGTAATTTTTGGCTCCATATGAAGGAAATGACCTTGACATTGGATGATGTTTAGAGAATTATGAGATTACCAATGGTTGGATCCAAAGCCATAATATAGGCTATATATGGATATGGATTATAAGGGTGAGCTCATATTTATATGACTAGTCATACTAGAGGATCAAAATATATTGTTATATAATTTATCATATTACTATATAAGATTGCTTTATTTTATGTTTTATGGGTTCAAAATTTTGTTTTGTATTACTTGCATATTTCATAGTTATTTATAGATGTGGTGTCATCATATCATATATGATGCACACTATTATTCAAGACATAGAGTATCATGTCATTATGTATTCATGAGGGTAAACCATGTTGACACACTTATACATATATTTTCATATATTCACTAGAGAGGACTATAGTGGAGGACTACAATTATCCACACTATTATAATTTTTGGGTATAAGCATATTTCAATTATTTTTATTATAAGCATATTACATAATGATTGGGTTCCAAAAAATATATTTTCATAGAGGTGGTTGAATCTTACCTAGATAATAGGGAGGAATAATATGGAGCATCATAGGATGCTTTATCATATAACACTAGAATCTATTATTTTGAGATCATATTGATATTTTAATGATTGGCCTTGGGATGGGGTGGAGGTACCCAAGATACAAATTATTTATTTATTTCATGACCAATGTCCAATAGTGTAGAGGTTTTTTTAGTACAATCAATTAACTTGTAAATTTAGTATCTGATAGGACATGCCCATATCTCCATGGACCTAGACATGAACATATATATCTAGCATACTTAAAGTGAAACATGCAGAACAAATTCTAAAAAATGTCATAGACCAATTTATTTATATAGTTGATGTGATGTTATTAGGTGGATGACATAATATACATATTGGTGGGTACATAGTCAAAGGTCTATTTTGTTTCATATTGTATAAGAGGGAGCTAAAACTTTCATAAGGGCACAAGGTGATGTTCACATGGGTGGTGATGATGGGGATTATCAACCAAATGTTAAGAAGAATGTACCCCTATAGGTAGAGGTATAAAAATTAATTGTGAATAAGTAACTTTTATTTTTTTCACTTATTTTTATAAAAATGTATTTGTAACCTATTTTCTATGAACTAAGGATTATCAAATGATGATTATTGAATCTACACTTCACATTTTGACAAGACATATACCTAATGATGTAGTTCTTAGAGGTATTATAGAGATAGAAACACAAACAAACACACACACACACACACACACACACACACACACACACACACACACACACACACACACACACACACACACACACACACACACACACACACAGACACAGACACACACACAGACACACACACACACACACACACACACACACAAACACACACACACACACACACACACACACACACACACACACACACACACACACACACACACACACACACACACACAAGATGTGAACCCTTCACTCTTTAATCATATTGCATTAGTTACTACCACATATATGATTTATATCTGTGAGCATGACAAGTTAAGATAAAAATGTAAGTGTATGCCATGATTTTGTCATTATTTAATTTAGATGTGAAATTGGATGGTAATTATTATTTAGATATCCATGAGATTAGGAATGATGTAATGTAATTATGTAATGTTTTTATACTATAACATGAACATGACACATGTTTATAATTAAACTAATTGATATTATGGAATTGTTAGACCAAATATATGGCTATTAAAATTGTGCATTGTATTGATATTCACATGAAAATGAATCATGATAATGTATCTATGTAATAATCCCTTAGTAACACTTGAACTTGTATTTACATAGTAAAATTGTGTTAAATGTTTTGGATATGTTTGTAATGTTATCTTTCAATAAATTGAGATCAATTACTCTATTTTTTTTATCATGTAATTTTATTTATTTTCTTAGTCTTTTGGTCTTTATCCTATGTTATTTGCTTTGATATCCATGTCTATGTAGTATGATATGTAATTATGATCTTATTATAAATGTTATTTATATATTTATATATCTTAGATATATTGATGTAAACCACCTTGGGAATCTAATGGAAAGCTTGTATTCTATTTATCTAGTTTTATATTCATCTTTTTTAACCATTGATGTCGTAAAAATGTCATTTCATTATGTACTATTATGATAAAAAAATAATAATTTATTTTTTTATCTTGAAATTAATAGTAAGTCTCACAATTGCATTCTCATAGTATTCACAATTGCATTCTCATACATATCCATATGTTGTAAGCCTCACTTTATTATACCAATTTTACTTAAATCTAATTGTCATGCATTTTTGTGTGTCTTATTATCAACAATGATTCCCATTATATGTTCACCTTCTATGAGATCACAAATGACCATTTGATCCTCTATAGGAACATCTTGAGAAAGTTAGAACTTTTTAGAACATGAACTAGAAAGATAATGAGAGGTTGCATATATATAAACAGTATTATTTTTTATAAATGTAATAACACATTTATCCATTAATTGTTAAATTTTATGATGCAATGCATGGAAATTATTATCTATATGTTAATTACTATGATGGAAATTAAAAAATGGTCTTGCCTCTACTCATTAAAGGTGACAAGGAGGGTGATAGTGATTAGGAGGTATTCATATAAAATAATGTCTTAAATATATAACTTTCCCTATCTTTATAATGATCAAAATTTATTGGTTGAATTTTATTTGATGAATATTAACTCATGTCTTATGATGATTTAGAAGTGATATTTGTTGGTTCTTATTTTTTATTCATTTTCTTAATTTAGTGAGTTTTCTCAAAATAGATATATTTAATTGATTAATAAGTATGATAAATAATCTATCCTTGTGGGGATGAGTAAATCCTCAAAAAAATGTATCGCATCTCTAGATTTATTGGTTGATATATAAATTGATCCATAAAAGTCTTAAATCATATGATGTAATCCGTAATTGGTTTTGAATTTTTTTCATGTAAATATGGTAAAGTCATATAATTAATAAAACTCAAGAAATATTTTACTAGGAACACAACTCTAACAAACACACTATAAGAGTAATATGAAATATGTTAAAAATATAATATATACAATAATATAATGAAATTAATAGTTATATTCTCAGAACTATGTGTGTAAAATATCACCCAAAAGGTGAATTTGGATTCCATCTAGTGTCACTACCTCCACATGGACTCCACTCACTGGTCTTTCAAAAAACCTTCCTGGGAGAAACTTTAATTTCATACAACCCAATAACTTCCTTCACATTATAACTCTAGGATCACTACTATTTTTGTCTTTCTTGTTTCCTTCTTACTTGTAAATTATTATATTTATATCTCATTATATGTCCATATATTACCTATATGTGTGAATGGGAGGGCATGCATCCTTTAATATAATCTCAATGCCTTTCTCCTCATACTAATATAAGGCAAAAAATGGCATAAAATACCAATTAGAATCCACATATAATAACCTAATAATAAAATTCATCTAATTTTTCCTTTAGGTTTCCTAATAATAGACCAAATATTTCTTAGACTTTATCACATTTTTCATATAATTCTCATAACACCATTTTTTTTCCAATACTTCACCTATTTTTTATTAGAATTATCATAATAATAGACTATATATTTCTAATATTTCACCTATTATTTTATAGAACTATTATAATAATAGACCAAATATTTTCAAAATATTATGACATCACTATTTTAGAATCATTATAAATAAAATTTTATTTATTTGGGACAAACTTGATCCTAGTGACCAATTTACCATGATAGTGATATTTTGACATTAATATGACCATTTACGAAGAATATTTAATTTTTTACCATAGTACATCATTTTCATAACATTATCTAAATTAATACGACCATTTCATTGTAATATTTACTTTTTAAATTATGGCATTCCATGGTGTACATTGTTATTCATTGGTGGGAACAAATAACTTATGATAAACACTACTACTAATTACACTTTACATTAAATTATTTTAAAGATTTAAATTAATGAGGATTACATTTTGGAGAGAAAATATTATTATTGACACCTTCCCCTCCTCAGATTATAATCTGTCATTGGAGTAGATTTACATGTTTAATTTGGAGTTGGTGTAGGAGGAAGTGGATCGAAAGTGTTAATATCCCACTTATCAAATGGACATAGTTGAAAAATATGACATAATCATGATGAATAAGTATTATAATTCCCATGTGATTGATATATATTATGTCTTACAATAATTTAAACAATATTTTAAATGTTTTGGCTAGTGATAACTCCATCAAGGATTCTCCTTGTGTTATGACCTAAAAGTGACCTCAACTAGTACCATCATGAAATTATTCAACCATATCCTTTCCTATATCTAAAATAACTTCTCTCTTATTTTCTCATTAGATTCTATTGATATAATAATCCATGTGAAATGGAATATTGTTAACTTGCTTGGGTAATCTTCTTCTTTATCTTTATAATAGCAACATCAAGAAACTTCAATGCATTCATATCATTTCATATATCTGTATAATCACTTGAAACTACATTAATAGATATTAATTATACATCTAGTAATTAATCATCATCACAAAATTAACCCATACCATCATAGGCTCAATAATTTCATCTACATTAAAATTATTCTTCCCTTTCCTAGCCTCAATGCCAAATTCATACTTGTTAGCACTGTTGATTTTTCTACTCGCAAAGTAGATTAAATTATCATTTCCATTCTCATCACTTGGGATTACATTATCTACAACTAATAAATGTAACTCTTATGATTTATAATTAACATTATTTAATCCATATAGTGTGATAATATACTATATATCACATTTGTTGAAAATTCTAAAATAAAAATCAGTACGTGAATCATCATCTAAAGATTGTATATGTCATTTATGATCTTTGAAATCTTCTTTATTTAAATATTTGGGTGTAAAAATAGGTGAGGTTTATAGTATGTCCATGATGAAAAAATCCATGTCACCCTCATATTCACTAGTGTCCACATAAATAGTGTTGGAAAATTATGAATATGTTGAGTCTTTAATTACATCATCATAAATTCTAATAGAATCTTTATTGTCATTATCAACAGTTTCCTTGGTGTTTCCTAAAACATTTTTAAATTATTATCCCATACAACCTTGTTATAAAAATTTATATATGCATACATCCATCATAGATACAACATTTTTATCTTCATCATTTATTTATACAATAATTTATTTACAATTTTCAATAACCAAATCTAGTCAATTTATTGCTACCTTATTTCATTAATTCATGGATCTATTAGAAGATTCTCTATTAAGAAAATACTTGTAATTTCCATTTTCTCTACATTAATATCATATAATTTTATTAAAAAAAATCATCTTGAATCCCAAAATCCTCCTCGAGAGAGTTGGTAATCCAAATCCTTCCCTTGAAGAAGGCTTATAACCAATTGACACATTTTCTTAATTAAAGCATCATACTCACTTGATGTAATAAAAGAGGGAGAAATGTCATTATTAACGGTTTTTGTGCTTGATAAAAATGTATTAGTGTATTATTAACCTTGGTAAAAACTTCCTCTGGTTCCTCCTCCATGATTAGTTATTATATTATAGTTATTTCCTTTACTTGCTAAAGGTTCATTGGTTGATCATACTTAACCCATTGTCTAATTTTTGGATTCATCCCTTCGATGAAGTGATTACACAAAAGGTTATACACACCAATAATTAGGCCTCCTACCAATATTTATTTTCATATTTAAGTTTCCAACTACATTTTCAGTTCCAAAACATGTTCATGGTAATCCTAAGTCTTCTCTTTTTCTCCTTGGATTGATTTTTTTATGTTTATCATTATATCTAAATATTTCTATTGTGCATTAAATTATTCAATAAATCTATCATGAATCAAATCCCATGAATTTTTAACATTGTTATTTAATGTCTCAAACCATATAAGTGTTGAATTATCTAAAAATATGGGAATAAATTTTGCCCATTTTCCCTTTCTTATAAGCCAATTACAAATACAAGATATTTTAAATTTTTGAATGAAATAAAGATATTTTTCATTAGATTGGGCTGATAAAATATAAATATTACCCATCTTACTTTTTAATATATAGGTATGCCTTACCAAAAATAAAATTTTCTCCAACTTGCAATTCAATCCAATAAAACTCAACCCAAGTGCTTAACACTATAGCCTATGAGGTAAACTAACAATAACAATTTACTAAACCTATAATACAAGAGGATATGATTTTTTCATTTCATTTTTATTATAATGGTGAATACCATAATATACATAATTAAAACTAGAATGAAATTGTTAAAAACTAAATTTAGTATGGTAAACACTAAAAATGGAAACAAAATGTCGATTCGATTCGGCAAGTTCAATAAATATTTTATTCAGAACTCCTTGTGCTATGATTGTTTTACCAATGTAGAGCTTGGTTATGGTGGTGTGATTATGGAGAAAACTCAATAAATAAAATATAAGATTACTATGAAAAATATTACAAATAATTTACACAATGACATAATGAAATAAATAACTATATTGATGGAATTAAGTGTGTACAATTTTACCCGAAAGGTGAATCTAGCTTTCACCAAGTTTTACCAACTACAAATGAACTCCACTCACTAGAATTTCCAATAAACTTAATGGTGAAAAATTCAATTTCACATAAAATAATAGATTATTTCAAAAATTGACCATAGGATTATCCTTCTTATTATCTTATATATTTCCTTCTTGTGAGTTTATTCTTCTATTTATGGCTCATTGTATGTCCAGTTACTAACTATATGTGTGATACGGATAATATGCATACTTTTATAGAATATCAATGTATTTCACCTCATCCAAATATAATATAATAAATAACATAAACTACCAATTAGAATCCCCATATAATCACTTAATAATAAACTTCATCTTATTATTCATTGACTTTTCCTAATAATAGCCCAAATATTTCCTAAACTTCAACTATTTTTTTTAGATTTCTCATAATAATAGATAAAATATTCCCAAATTTTCACCTACTTTTTCTTAAACTTAATATAATAATATACCAACTATTTCCAAATTGTTTAGGACATCACTCTTTTAAAATAATTAAAAAAAATATTATTTATTTGTGACCACCTTGACCCTAGTGACCTATTTTCCATGATAACAATATTTTGACATTACTATAACCATTTATGACAAATATTTACATTTTACCATGGACCATAATTTTCATAACATTACTTAAAGTAATTTGATCGTTAGTATGGAATACTCACTTTTTTACTTTATGAAATTCTATGGTGTGCACTGTTATTCATTGGAAGATGATGATATCTTATAATATATGTTATTACTAATTAAACTTTGCTTAAAATTATTAACATAATTCAAAATAATAATAAATTAAATTTAGAGGGAGAAAATTAGAGTTGACCATTCCTTATTATTAATTTATTAGATCAAGAATGTCTTTTCTAACTTAATATATGTATGCCAAGAGACACTGGAAATATGATGACACAAATACAAAGGTTTACTAGTTAAAATATTAATAGAATATTTTAATAGAATTATAGAATTATTATATTTATCCATATAAGATATAAAACCTCTAATATGTATCAAAGGACCACTAATTATATCAAATAATTTAAAATCTCATCCCAAAGATTAATGTCTTCTTCAAGCTGGCTGCCTAGAATAAGATTCTTACAATGGATAATTTTATTAGGAGGGGTATCCTTATCCCCAACTATTGTGTGCTTTACAAATAGAATTTTGAATCCACTAAGAATTTATTTATCTCCTATCCTTTTTCTTCTTCCTTTTTTTGATCTTTCTTCAGCCTTTCTAACATCTCTTGGGTAACCTTAGGAACCATTAAGGATTTGATCACCCAATGGAAGCCACCTTGGGATTCCACCTCACTAAAATTTTGGTGGAAATTATCAATGCCCAATATTTTTTGGCACATTTGGATTTCTAGAAACTATATTATTTTTTATAATCATAACCTAACCACTCCTCTACCTTCAAGAGAATCATGGCCTTTATGAAATAAAACTAGTTATCTTTCACTTCTTCCTTTGATCAACCTAGTTCCCCATATTTTTCTCAGATTCTCAACCAATTCAATCTTATCATCCCAATAAAATCCCATAAGTAGGGTGTCAATAGGTCCAAGGTCAAGTGGTCTCATCCTCCTTCCACTTGGTTTAAACTAAACTTTGACAGGGCTACCAAAGGTAATCTAGGCCCAACAGGAGCGAGAGGAGTCATCCAACATTCCTATGAGAATCTTAGGGCTGCATATACGGGTCCTCTATGGATTCAAATGAATCACAAGATGTACTATAGGATATAGATCTTTTAGTAAATCTTGGCATGGAGTATCTCTAGATTGAGGGTGACTTAATGAATTTCATAAATTATTTAAAAAGCTTGACTTAATAGTCCTAGAATATTTCTAGGATTATCAATGATACTAAAAGTCTGATGTCCCAATTTAAAGGGGTGAAAATACCATATGTGTATAGAGAAGGGAATAAGATCATCGATAAAATGGCTAATCTAGGGGTTCATAAAATAGCCTTCACTAGTTGACATGATAATAATTTCCCTACTACCATCACTCCCTTTATCAAATTAGATAAAGAACACCCCACAATGAAATAATGTTCTTATTAGTGATTCTTATTAATGATGATTCAAATCTAGCTTAAGAGATTAGATGTCAATACATACAAGGAAATTATAAATTGGTCCTTTCTTAAAGCCTTGCATGCTCAACTCAATTTGGCCTCCCATAACAATAATTTATTTCACTCCATTTCCAAAATGCATTCTAATTCTAAGGGTTTGAATTAAGAAGTTTGTAGAAACACATTAGAGTTGGTGATTGTAATTGATTCGAACCCATATCCTATGAGGAAATCAAGGGAGATAAGTATGTATAACACAAAATGGTTAAATGAGGTTTGGAAACTTTCATGGGGTAGTTGGTGGGACATGATACTGGGATATCAAAGGATTTTTCCTAAGGGTGGAAGGATAAAGAGGTTTATATGCATGGGTTAAGCATTTTGATAACTAAGGAGATTATTAGGGAGATAAAGGGTATGGATTATTTAGAGGTCAAATCATTTCAGGATAAAATGAGGAAGAAGGAACTCATCAACATTTTATTTAGTAAGGAGAAGAAGAAACCTAAGGTTTCACCCTATAAAGGCTTTGTGAGGACTGACCTACCAAGAAAGTGGCTTGATGTTTTCTTACATATCATAAATTATATCACATTAGAGGGTAAACACATGGTAATATTCTCACATCACTTTCTCTTACTTAATCACTTCAAGGGGCATACTATCAATCTTCTATTTTTCCTTTTAAAATCCTTAGAAGATATGGTTATGAATTTCAAGAGCAATCCCTCAATCGATATTTTACACCAAGGGATGATACTATTATTGGTCAAGAAGGGGGAACCATTATGGTAAAAAAAATTCATGGAGGCAATTAACATCCCTAGTGAATAGGAAGACTCTGATAGGGAAGAAGATTTCTTCATAGATTCTAAATTTGATAAAGATAGGAAAGATCAGATTGAAGGAGCTAAAACTGAGTTTTCATAAGAGGATTCCAAAGTGAGAGGTAAGGATAGGAGGATTCATGAATATGTGTCTCCCATTGATAGTAGGAGCTAGAGTGTTATATATCCCAAGAATAAGGAATAGATTAAGCAATCACTTGATAAGTTTTTCACTAAGATATCAATCTAAAAATTACTATGAAATGAAATTGTGGATGAAGTTGACAAAATTAAAGGGCTTCTAGTTCACAGGATGGAAGAAATGAAGTTTGACAAAGAACATGTAGGTATCGATGATCTCATTCCCTAAGGCAACAACACCTCTCAAAGGAATGGAGTGGAGGATAATAGTAAGGAGTATTAGAAGGAGAAGGAAGAACACACACTTACCAGTCTAAAGTGTAAGAGGCAAGGTGAGGAAAAAAAACTAGTCTATTGGGAACTGCACTAATGGGAAAATGAGTAACAAAGAGGAAAGTCTTGAGGCCAAGAAATTGGTCATCTATTTAAAATCTAATTATTTTGTCCTTTTATATTTTATTTTGTATACCTTGGTGTTTTTAGCTAAAATTTATCATCTTTTAAGTGATAGGGGTTTTTTTCGTGTCAGGTTATTATTTTGTTCCTTTTTGTTTTGATACTATTCATGCTTATCTTATAGATTCATTTTGTATGGGAATGTTCCCCTCTTAACCTATCAAATAAAAAAATATTAAATAATTTAACTATAGGCACTATAAATCATGAGGTAATTATGAATTAATGATGTTTTTCACTATTTGGTTCCCATATTAGCTAGTGAATCCACCCAAGCATGATATGCTTTGATTTTGAAAAAGAGATGACACACTTTGTGTTGTAAAGCACACATAACATTCAGTAACGTGATAAATTATTTTGGAATTCATGTTAATATTTAGATGGGGATCATTAAATGGCTTGATTTTATTATTTATTATTTCCATAGATAAATTATTTCTAATAGGGTAATATGGTATAGGAAAAGAAGTATCTATATTAGATATAACTGTAGAAGGATCATAAATGACATTAATATAATTATCTTGCATAGAATTAATCTCTAGAGAAACATCATTGCATAATTTAGCACTATATCAAATTTATTTTCTAAAGAATAAAAATGAGGAACAATAACATCACATTTCATTTCAAAATAAAAATGAGGGATATTGCATTCTTTTGAAACACAAGCATCATGTAAATAAATGACACATAATAATGAAGTAAGAGGATAATCATTACATGTTGTATCACTAGAATCATTATGACATGTAGAAATATAATCACAAGGAATACAATCATTTTATTTAGTATGTAAATTCCTTGTAAGTTGTTTTAATGTATTTATATTAATAAGTGGAACTATGTTAATAAGTGCATTATTTATTTGAGTGTTGATTTTTTCTTGTCCTAATGTATGACTAGGACAAGAATGTATAAAGGGATAAGGAGAATTCATTTCTTGAATTTTAAGATCATTTTATTCTTATTCTTCATTATAATTATAAAAGGATAAATCACTAACATTCCAATTTTCAACATCATCTTGATCATAACTATCATGACCATTTACTTTAATTATGCATGCATGTGCCTCATCTACACAAGCAATGCTATTAGGCACATGACCATGATTGTCTAAAACTTGATTTGCTCATTCATTATAAAAGATATAGTGTATATCATGGGTAAATTACGAGAGATCCATATATCTAGACCTATTAAGCATTTGAGGATGCTTATTTATAGAAAAAGTTCAAACCCCTAGAATAAAAAAGAAATGAATTCCAAAGACTACCTGTAATAAAATAGTTAACATAGATATTTAAGGTATTATGAGTGGAAAAATTAAGAATTAGGCTAGTTAGGAAGATGAAGACTAGAAATAAAATTTGAAAATCATATTTAAATGCAAAAAATTGAAACTTTAGTGAAAGAAAGAAAAAACACTAAGAAGACTTTAGGTGTTTTTTTTTGGGATGAATAATGGGTTCACCAATATGTTTTTATTTATTTTTGGATAAATTTCACTTAATAGGATAAAACTATAGAAAAAATAGATTATGTATAATATTAAATTCACATATAAACATGAGTGTAAGTAGTAGAATATAGTAAAATGTTACCTATCAAAATAATAAATCTATTGGGTACATATGTTTATTATAATGTGTGTATCTCTATGACAAGGTGAAATTATCAACAAAGATAATAAAAATGCTTGTGAATGATTGAACTAGGTAAAATAATCTCTATGAGTTGGGACAAGTGCATACATCCGAGATACATACATAGCGTGGAACTATTTTTTATTATATCAAATGTTTGGTGTGTTTATGTTAACTATGATAGTATTGATCATTACACCTACATCTGATAAGAGATATTTTGTATACAAATGTCTTCAATCCTGTACAAATTAGTATGTTTTCATTTTCCCTACTTCCATCTCTAGTTGTTAACTATATGATCCATGTGAATGGGAAAAATGGGTTAAATAGATGGGTTAGACTTATCTTATCCAATCCTTAATAAACTATTCAGTGTTTCCTACATTTTAAATAATATGAAGAGTGATAAAACTAAATTTAGTTATATTCGTAATGTATGTGTGTGATAAATCATATCAATGTAACTCTAAGTGTGATCCTATCTCCTCATTTGGTATAAAGATGAAAATAGATATATCCATTATAAAATTTAGAAATAAAATATTAATAACATATATAAGTATTATGTGTTCTTAGTGTTCCTTTTATTACATAGTTATTATTTGACACTAAATTCCTCTTATGGATTGGTAATTCCTCTAATATATGATCCATGTGAACAAAATTTAGAGAGATAATACACATAAAATTTGACACAATAAGAATAAAACATCAACATCAAAGTGACTGAATTGAAATTTCTCTAAAAAGAAAATCCATAAAATGCATCAGAACATTTCTATAGTTTAATGATGGCTACACTATCGTAGATCCATCTCTGATTTACAAACATTTCTAAAATATATATAAAATATAAATATTAATAAGATGAGTGTGAATAACTATAAAAAAGTTAATAAATATGAACATTAAAAAAAATAGGACCCTACAATCACATTAATTAGAGAGAAAATATAAAATACCAAAATAAATGTGCCAATAATTTCCCCACTCACCACTAGATGTATAAACATGTAAATTCATTAAAAATAATTGTAAAATCAAGGTTTGTAATAAATTCAAGTGTCTACATCAGAAAAAAAAACATATTAAGAAAAGTGAAGGATCCTACATGTTATGCATTTAATATGTAATGCCACACAGGTGTTAGATGTGGAAAATCATAAGAATCACTTCTAATGAAGTCAATGACATATTAAGTGAGTTTATAGAGATTTTTTTAATTATCTACTAGATAGGTGTCCACCCATGAGGATAATAATTCATCACATGGATTTTATAATAGGATTAATTTTAGAGTTTGAAATCTAATGCATGAAAAACATTAAAAATATTATTTGGTTAAATAGAAGGGATGAGGAATTGAAGATGAAAATGGATAAGAATATCATAATAAAAAAAAGAAATACCAATAGAAAATCTCTTGAAGGGCACATGAGTATGAACTAATGTTTATTTGTTACCTGGGGTGTATTGTGAAGTAACATTTGGGTTCTATTATAGTTCCTCATTAGAAATATACATTTAGATTAAAAAATTAATATTAATAAATCCTGAAGGGTTATGTGTAAGATAATTTTGTGACTATTTAAACTATATGGATCTATTCAAAAAAGGTTTAAAATTGTACAACATGCAATGGAACATAAGAAAATATGTGGAAATAAATATTACACATTCAACACAAGATAATTTTATAATGGTTCCTATTATATTAAAAATCAAAGAATATGGAAAACTACATGTGTAAAATGCATATTGAGGCTATGAATGCATGTTCATGTGATCAAAAGGCATTGTGTTTTTGATGATTTGCCTAAACTATGAGTGAATAGGAAGAAAAGGAGAGAAATATTATTTGATCTAGAAAGGGCATGACACAACCTGACCAATTTACTCTGCTTTGATATGACTATTGAGATGTTAAGTATGTAGATAATTATAACATGTGAGAGAGATGGCTAATTGATATAATGAACTCAAGGCATGAAAGTATTCAGGATACATTTTGGACATAGTCGATTAGAACATAGATAAATGGCCTCATTTTTTATATTATATTCCTTACAACATATCATTGAAATAATATAGTTATAATTGATTATGTTTATGAAAAATAACAATTAAAATAGTGATACATCTTCTTCCGAAGTGATGGTTGAAGTTCTTATAAATGTGGCAGTTGAAATTTAAGTGTGTGTTATGATAATATACGGTCTCATATGGTGTAATAATGGAGAGTTCTACCTATCATGATACATGGTATAAAATTTCTATAATTGGATTACATCATAGAGTTTTGCACATAACTAAAATTACACTTGGTATGGTGGAAAGTTAGATTCATGTACATGTTTTTTTTATATGAGAATTCAAAGTGAGGCATGAAATTTAAATAGATACAAATAGCATGCAATGATATTTATAATTTAAAAATATAAAAATTCTAAAAGTTGAGTTGGTGCAAGGCTATATAGAGTGTTATATTTGTAAACTACAATTTGAGTTGGCATAAGGCTACAAAGAGTGATACATTTGTAAATTACATAAGACTACAAAATTTGTGAGTGTTGCATGTTATTTGCATAGAAATGTAAAATTTATGACAAATACAGAATGGATGTTAGGCAAGACTACATAGAACAATATTTCCTTAGAGTTTTGCATCATCTTGGTATGATATAGTTGATTTAAGAAATTCATAACAATTTGGTTCCAATATCATAATGATAGCACATTGGTTCGTGTACTAATCAAATTTGGATGTTTTGGTGATCTAGTGATCATGAACTACTTAAGGTGTGTAAATTATGTTAAGAGTCAAACAAGGAATGTTTTTTGTGATGTTGTCACTATGGGGTGATGGAATTAGGTGGTGTGAGGAAAATTTTAATGTACATAGATTTTATTGCTATTTTCTAATAGTGGACTATAAAACCTTTTCATAAATATTTGTTCATGATTTAGATGCTCACTTATCTAAATATTGGTGATGATGTGTTTTATGGTTGAAAATTTTATAAAGGAGAAAAAAATTCATTTAATATGTGAATTCACATAGTAAATGTGTAAGGAAAAAGTCTCATAGCTATATGCACCTATACACAGATCAAAAAAAAAGCTCAAGGATTAATGCACTCAATTTATTTATGTTAATTTTCATAATCTTTATTCCTGCATAATCATAGCTATATGTAGGAATAAAGATTATGAAAAGTAACATAAATAAATTGAGTGCATTAATCCTTGAGCTTGTTTTTGATATGTGTTTTACATAGAATTTTGTATGTGCACATGTTTTGTATTTGTTTTTCTACACAAAAAGGTTGGCATAAACAACTTGTAATCACTTGTGAAATATTACAAAAGTTTTCCAAATGTTATTCAGGTTAGTTCTTAGTAAAGTTTGAAATGTTTTCAAAAAATAATGAAATATTTAGTCTTATGACATTTATATTAAGTATGTATCTTATCCTTTCAAAATTTGTGATATATTATTAAATAGTGTTAGTGTGTAGCCTATAGTCACATAAATGTCACTTGAGTGCAATGACTATTAGTTGAGACCATCCTACCCATAACTTAGCCCTAGCCCTATCTTAGGGCCTCTTTTTATCCTTATCAATATTTCATGTGGGTCTAAACCATCCATAGATATTCCAAAAGTAGTCTCAAACCTTCCCTTAAAATTATCAAACCCTAAACCTAGATGCTCTTAGGGTTTGTATCCTAACATTTCTTATTTCCATTTACTATGCCAGGATTTTTAGATTTCATATATTTTATTATAACATCCAATTTTCATTTTGTTTACTATATGCTATCTTAAAAATTTATATGTCTTCATTTAATAATAAGTGTTAAGTTTAGTGTTAACCCTATTGAACATATGGAGATTCCTTCTGTTTGAGCCTATACCATGGACAAAGGACCAATTACAACCCCCCTCATTGATCCTTCATATCTTTATCATGTGGAATTCAATGATAGTGCATCTAAACATGAGTAAAACAATAAAGATTAAAATGATGCACAAAATGGGATTGAGATAAAATACCCCCACTTGATAATGATAATTTTATATTTAATAAGGGTGATATATTATAATGTTTCAAAGATAGACTTTAGGAACAACCCCATGATCATGCACATATTTTGAAATCTATATTAGAAGTCAAGAACACATCACTTGGTCAATATTATAACCCACATATTTTAATATTGTTACACCTACTATAGGATCAACTCATATTCTATAAAAATCTTTTATAACTAGACAATATTCACCAAGGGCAACACCTCCTATGGTTAGTAAGAACTCCTCTCCTCTAGGTGTACAATATCTTATGCATGAGATCCATGCTCTATAGAGTAAGGTGTTACATATTCAGAAGGGTACCAATAGATCATCCCATGCATTGGATTCTAATGTTCTTATACATACACCCCTAACAAAACATACAACAGAAACACCTTTGCAATCTAGATTTGTGGCACCCAAGCTTACTTTGTATAATGGTAAGGGTGACCCAAAGCATCATCTACAAGCCTTATATGTAGGATGTTTGGACTACGTTTCTAATTATTGGATCATCACTAATTTATTATCTCATATTTTTAAAGGAATATGAATTAGAATAGTTCAATGATCTTCTTAATCAGTCCATCACAACATTAAATCCATTAGAAGATATGTTTTTGACATACTTTTCAATCAAAATTAGTGATAAGGTTTCCTATGCTCAATTTGCTCAGCTCAAACAAAAATCCAATGATCCAATGGCTAAATATGTCTTGTGATATAAACATATATTAGCAAATATGACTAGCCCCATGGCAGATAGAGAACTCCAAGACATATTCAAACAAATTTTATTGTCAACATGAAGCTATTCTATTCAAGAAGTTTCCATCATTCAAAGATCTATGTCATATAGTTAAGGAAGTGAGAATTCAAGCTTATCTCTATGATAAAATTAAATTAAACAATTATATTAGATTCAACTAACATGAGTTATAATAAACCCCCATATAAGGTGAGGCCCATTGAAAATAAGAGAAATCAAAAGACAACATTTAATGCAACTTCAAATCTACCTCCTTACGTGGTTTTATTATCTCCTCTAAAAAGACTTTTCATAAATATTCTTGAATCACCAGTACATGTTCTTTATCAAATATTGGAATGCAATGTCATATCTCTCCCTCCCATCAAAAAAATTGATACAACTAGGCCTCTTCCAAAGAATTATCATTCCAATGCATTATTTGCTTATCACAGGGCACTAGGCCATACTAAAAATAGATTCATTAGTTTGAGACATAAGATGCAATATTTGATAGATGATAATCTCATTGATGTTCAACACTCCTATAGAGGCACCTAGATCACAACCAATGGAAGTAAAATTATTGAAAATATTTTTAGATCCATTTCCAAAACATACAAATAATGTGATAAATGGCACTTCAAGTGTTCACTACACTTATCAAACACATTCACCACTGACAACATCCTATCACACATATACAATGGAAAAACACCTTCTAAATAATGTCATTGGTGTGTATCATAATATAATGCCTACTAGACCTCTCATCACTTTCTCAGAATAGGATATAGTTGAAGATGAATAATATTTATATGAAATATTTTTATGAGACTAAATTGATCATCATCACATTCAAAGTCATTATTGATAATGGGTCAAGTTTTAGTATGTGTACTATTACACTTTTAAAACACTTGGGTTATTTAGAGTAGGACATGTATCATATAGATACAGTTCTTTGTGGAATAAGTATCCATGTTTAGATCTCGATTGAGGGGAATATACTACCATTACAATTTGGGCATGCACATGTGGCCACCATATTGATAGTTGTATCTAGTGTAGGCACATTTGATATGTTATTAGATAGGCCTTGGATACAATAGCTTTAGGATATCCTAGCTACTATACATAGATGTCCCAAATATATACATGTTATCAGGTGGTTATAGTTGAGTGCCTTTCATATGAGTGTCATTTACCTATTTCATATCTAATTATACAATAGACACTAGTTACCATTAAACATATAGAGTCTATTATCATACCTTTCATATTAGTTAATTTGTCACTACAAGTAAGGTCTACTCCTATGGTATTACCACATACACATACTCTCCCATAAATACCTATATTAGAGCCCCTTACATCAGAGACATGGTGTGGATTATAGAGCACCTATCTCTACCACATTACCACATATATCAATGTTATAGCATTGTCAGGATCTTGCTCCACCACAATTAGAGCTCATATGATTACTTCTTGTATTATCAACTAAACACGAAATTTAACCAAAAATATAAAGTAACTAGAAATATGAAACAACACAGGAATTGAGAGACAATACACAATTGTATTAATAATCACTCAGAAGAATATACAATAAAGAAGATGCCACTTCTTCTTCCACCTCAAAGGTTCGCCACTCCTCAAGATCTTCTTCCCTCTCTCTCTTGGTCACAACAATCAATTCCAATATAGAATTGATGTTCACCTCACCAACCAGTCAGTAACACGCTGCCAGTTCACCAAGCACACAACCGTACTCCAAGTAGATCTCCCATGAACCTTCAACCTACAATTCAATAGACCATACTCACAATTGTAGATCTCTCTACACCCTTGAAGAACCCTTCTTCAACCAGTACCCCGGTGGATCAGCTCCTTGACCTTGCAGACCTTGCAACTCTCACTGATTAAACACTCTCAGCACCCCTTTTGGAACTAGGAGGAGCTACACTAACTCTCTCTAAAAGATCTATGGCTTTCTAGCACACACTAACAATACAACCCATGAGTCCATATATAGATCTCATGCTTACAATAATTAGACTAACCTAATTACAATAATTAGACTCGCAACTCAAGACTATGACTAGCCTTCAACATGCAAACTAACAGTTTCAAAATAGACTCTCCCGGATTCGTCATGCAAACTTCCTGTTCTCACATAGGTTGCCGACGTCGGCTCCTCCATGACCGATGTCAGCAGACTGGTAACCGATGCCGGTTGCTTCCTCTTGCTATCTGACCGACGTCGGCTGATCAGACTGACGCCATTTTTCATGCAACTAATTTTGCAACTCCCACATCTCTGGATCCTCCTTAACTTCTCTTGTTTGCATCCTGGTGAAGCTTTTAGCTCCACAACATAACAATCTCCCACTTGGAGATAAATAGCTACACCTGTACCTATACCTGTACCTATACCTGTACACCATCTAAATTATTCCCTGGCTTGTATTCCTCTTCAAGATCAACCCTGAAGATTGACCACCACACAACCTGTGATGCTACACTTGTCATTCAAGTAACCTGCCGCATCCGAACCTACATATCCATGTAGTGAAGAACTTGACCCTGCATAATAAGAAACCCTGTTGCTAGTCCCACTGAACTGCCCTCCAGTACTCCTTCCCTGAATTGGCTCCATACTTTTTGACAACCCCCACTGCTTGGGAAAACTCAGGTCTACACTAGACCTCATGTGATTTTGAACCCTGTTTCAAGCTAAGCTTGAACTGTCTAGCCCTAGGTGTGCTTACTGATTTTGCATTTTGCATCATGAAACCCACCAACACCGTCTTCACATCAGCTCCCATTGGAGATCAAATCTCTATGTCTCATATGCCCAAGAATTTCACTGCTCCAAATTCTTCCTGACATGCCTCTGAACTAACCTTACCTTTAGCTCAACATATCCCTGTATGTACAAACTTGCTAGCAAATAACCCAAATACAGTAACTAGATAATGTTGCAATCATCATCTACCTGGTAAGATAAAACCACAATAGTTACATTGACATTGACTGAAGCCATGCTTAGTCATCCACTTGTCAAAACCTGTACCATTATCCTGCAGCTTCTTCAAGACCATATGCCTTGGCCTTCTGTCTCTCGTATCCATCCACTCTCTTCTTTAAAATGGGAATCCATTCCGTCTCTCAGTGCTTACTTCCAACTGACAACTATACCAACAGATACCTATTTGGTTCTTTTCCAAGGAGTCACACTCCTCATCCATGCCAAGCTCCCACTGTATCTGGACTCTACCTGCATTGCTTCTTCCATCTCCCTGGTTCTTGACTATCAAAGAAGCAATAAAAAGAAGGTGAACAACGAATATGAGGTTCACTTACCCTTACTGTACTCAACATGAGCATTTGAGACTTGCTATCCGCCCACTATCCATACCAGTGACCGATCTCGGCCATCTCCCAATCTATTTTCGACCAATGTCGGCTCCCTGTACTGACCCTGACTGCCAACGTCATTTCCCTAGCCGATGCCGGTGTCCCTCCTGCTGACATCGGTTCCTCCATGACCGACGTTGGTTTTCCTACTGTTGACGTCAGTTATTGTATAACTGATGCCGGTACTTGTGTTCGTCTATGAGTGATAACTTTTTACCCGTGAGCTCTCCATGGATTAAAATCCTATTCAAATCAAACCTGCTCTACTTAGAATAATTTAGTTTTCTCACCTGATCTCTGTCCGTCATCTCCTCCATGAACACCAAGGCTTTCTAGTTCTTTAGCTTGTCAAAAACATCTGACCTCCGCTTCAAAACCTACATTCTCCTCCTACATATGTGACCAAGCCCATGAAGCCACGTCTCTGCAACAGAAGGTGAATCAACAATATAAGTAGATAAATAAAGGATACCTACTTTCTTACCACCATCTAATTCAAGTGTATCCACTGTGAGAGTTACAGTGCATCTCTCATCACCCAAATTTCTTGAAGAAATTAGACTAATCTCCAAGACTGGTACCTGCATGACATCCTCCAACCACTGTGAGTCATCCATTTGCAATTTCAGCTTCACTTCCCCTTCGTCAATCATCTGACAAGGCTCTCCAACCCCTAAATAAATCTCTCCAAAGTCTCCAAAGACATACCTATGAAAAGATGCTCTATTTCAAGCTGCATGGAAAGAGGCAAAAGAATCTGTGAACAAAGATTCCACTTTATCCAGAACACCTTGTGCAATATTACTTGCTACATATGCCTCCACAAGCTGATCTTCTACCGACCAACGATCTCTTTTTACCTGCTCCTTCTTTCCATCAATCAGACCATTTGTGCTATTCAGTTTCTCCATTCGTAGCTTACTTTCTTCTACCGTTGCTATACTCCCACTCAATCTAAAACCCCTGTGAGTGCCCTGTAATAAAAAACACTACCAGATTTGAAACCACCTGTTAGTCGACCCAACCAAAAGCTCTGATACCACTTGTTGGTATCAACTCTTGAACCTACAACCAAGGCTCTGATACCACTTGTCAGGATCTTGCTCCACCAGAATTAGAGCTCATATGATTACTTCTTGTATTAGCAACTAAACACGGAATTTAACCAGAAATATAAAGTAACTAGAAATATGAAACAACACAGGAATTGAGAGATAATACACAATTATATTAATAATCACTCAAAAGAATATACAATAAAGAAGATGCCACTTCTTCTTCCACCTCAAAGGTTCGCCACTCCTCAAGATCTTCTTCCCTCTCTCTCTTGGTCACAACAATCAATTCCAATATAGAATTGATGTTCACCTCACCAACCAGTCAGTAACACGCTACTAATTCACCAAGCACACAACCGTACTCCAAGTAGATCTCCCATGAACCTTCAACCTGCAATTCAATAGACCATACTCATAATTGTAGATCTCTCTACACCCTTGAAGAACCCTTCTTCAACCAGTACCTCGGTGGATCAGCTCCTTGACCTTGCAGACCTTGCAACTCTCACTGATCAAACACTCTCAGCACCCCTTTTGGAACTAGGAGGAGCTACACTAGCTCTCTCTAAAAGCTCTATGGCTTTCTAGCACACACTAACAATACAACCCATGAGTCCATATATAGATCTCATGCTTACAATATTTAGACTAACCTAATTACAATAATTAGACTTGTAACTCAAGACTACGACTAGCCTTCAACATGCAAACTAATAGTTTCAAAATAGACTCTCCCAGATTCATCATGCAAACTGCCTATTCTCACACAGGCTGCCGACGTCGGCTCCTCCATGACCGATGTTGGCTGACTGGTAACCAATGCCGGTTGCTTTCTCTTGCTATCTGACCAACGTCGGCTAATCAGACCGACGCCATTTTTCCTGCAACTGATTCTGCAACTCCCGCATCTCTGGATCCTCCTTAACTTCTCTTGTTTGCATCATGGTGAAGCTTTTAGCTCCACAACATAACAAGCATAAAGTATCCACTCTAATTATAGCTTGTACTACCATATGGGTTCCTAAGAGTCACATATCTCACATCCCAGTTCAGTCAGCTTCATAGATTCATAGTCCCACTCCATAGTTAGTCTCAGCTATAGATCACTTAGTACATCTGATTCTCTAATCTCATATACCTCATCACACAACACACATGATCACTCTTCCTCTATTTGATAAAGGACACATTAATTATGAGTCTTTAATGAGACTCATTAGTTTTCATGTTCCTCCCAACTTGTACATAGTTTAACTTAATTTTATCCTTATATATAGTTTCATTTTAATGTTAATTGTACATAACTTAAATTTAAAAAATAAAATAAATAATATAAGATGTTAAAAATACCAAAACATTCAAACATTTCTTAGAAAATACAAATTTTAGATTGTATGCATTTCTATGTTTACATTCCTTATATTTTCCAAGTACTACCTATGTTATCTATACAAGTGTAGTCATTTTTATCATACATATATCTTCACTTGTTCTTTTTAGAGTGTTCATAAATTGTTACAAGAGTTAGTTCCATCACATATATTTATATTTACTATTATCTATACATTGGGGCACATACACAAATACACATATTCATCACTAATACATTCACCCATTAGGGACATCCTATGTATAACTTCCAATTTTCTAGATTATATCATTCTATACTCCATATCATATATTTAACATTGATTATATCTTGATATTGATAATCATACTACTCAATTTTTTTTTTCTGATTACTACTAATATAGAATCAGTTATGTACATCTTTTCTCTTATACACATTTGTATCACATTTTCATGCATACTTTCATTTCTAGGTTTCCTAGTTTAGATTTCATTGTCTCTCTTTGATTCTACATCTATTTGAGGGAATTTAAATATTCCATTGTTTTATGTCTTTATACCAATTCCTTCCATTATGTGTATGCTTTTTACATGTGCACATGTCCTAATGTGTGTCTTCTTGATTGTGTATACAAACATTTGAACATGTAATTCTAGGTGGATCTAAGACAACCTTGCTTATTCTTTGAATATGTGGGAATTTGAACATGTCATTCCAGATGGATCTAAGACAACCTTGTTCTTTTAATATGTGTACATTTAAACATGTCCTTGTATGTATTTCTTTTCTCATAGTTAATGACATGTGCCCATGCCCCTTGTATTGTGGCTCATTGGCCTCATTTTCATGCCTCATGTGTGTTGTATTTATGTTTTCATCTATTCATCATGGACATGAGACTTATCTCTCACTTGTTATAGTTACATTTAGTTTTATATGCCATGAGTGACCTCATGTATCTCCACTTCCTTCTTGGGTGCCTTGACAAACATCATGTCCGATGACCCTAGGTAGTTACTCAGATTATATCCATATTTTTAGTTCATACACAAGATTACATTGGTACATATATATGAATAACATTGTGAATGTTATATCTAACATACATCATACATTAGTAACTTATGCTCAAATTATCTTACATTCAGATGTCATGTATACACATGTTTTAACCTTTTATGACTTAGCAAGTATAAATTCTATGTTGTTAAATGGTCTGAGTGTGCTAAATCAGGTTAATGATATGTAATAAATATAAACACTAATTTTTTATATAATTAACTAACTTTACGCTTTCTAAAAATAATAATAAATAGTGTAAGTAATAATTTAGTTGTAAAATGACTAAGAGAGATGATTTGGGGGATACAAACTAAGACAAAGACTAAAATAAGTGTCATAAATAGGATCCAAGTGTTATAACCCATCTTGGATAATAGCACACTAATTGGAAAATAACATCATTATTAGAAATGTGGTAGTAGTGTCCTTGTATTGGTGGTAGTGTCCTCTGTGCAAGACTATCTCAAGTTTATAGGTGCACCTATGTCTAGATCTGAGAGGTATGTTTCTATGTGTCTAAGTTATAAAACCCTATATATTACTCATTTTGATTAAATTTATGATTAAACCCTAATCCTCTATATAGCTATGGTTTCTAGTTGATAAAAATTGAAATGTGCATTTGTTAGTGGGGTAGGATGGACATCATTGTTTTAAAAATTTAGGGAATTAGGTGTTTAATTCCTAAACAAATAAAGGTCTACATAAATGTAAATTAATAAATACATATGCAAGAATTAACATACTAATTTGTATAAATAGATATGTATTTTACCTTTTCTAAAAATAGTAAGAAGTGTAGAGAAATCAAACTTAGCTTATTCTGGGCTGAAATGGATTATGCAAGGTCTAGAAATGGTTATGAAGGGATGGCAAAATATCATAAACAAGACCCAAAAATCTATTTTTAGATTGGATAGGATCACCAAAATCAAGACACCCTACTAGTTGGCACTGTAGTCTACTCTCTGACATTGTTGTCCACTATTGATGCTATTATCTTGGTGGTCCATCTTTTTTTGGGTTTTATTCGATAGGCTTGTGACACTCTAGTGGTGAAATATCAAATCTTGGGTCCATGTGAAGCTTTTTATGTGTCTAATTCAATATTGAAAACCCTTAGGAGCTCTTGGTACTTGAACTTGAGTAGAAAACTTAAGAAAGAGAGGAGGCGTTAGTGTGTAAAGGATATACTAGATGCACTTCACACCTTGTGTGTGGGCATGCTGCCTACATACCAACACTCTGAAGAAGGATCAAGCTAATGTAGTTCTCCCATTTGATGTGCTTGGTATGATTATGTTATATATATAACTAGATGTGAAACTATAATGTAGTTTGGATGAATAGAGACTAGTATGAATACTTGAATAGGCTTGAATTGGTCGTAGAAGGCTATATGCAGAGAATAGGGAAGAGTGCTTGAGTATACTTTTTGTATTATTCATTTTTTTGTGAATGAGTGCCAACCCCTATAAATGAAAATTTAATGGAATTATATAGGTAAACTAATTATTTTGGGTTAGATGATCTTGTATTAGGCTAGTAAGAGAAAATATAAGGAATTGGGAAAACCTAACCATTTGAGGATAAAGTAAACTTGCGCAATAGTGATATAAATAAGACACCCATAAATTTTGGCACTCCTATCCAATTTTGGCACTATTATACTAGGAGGATGAGAAATAAGGGAATGGATCTAGGTTTGAGAGGGCTACCTAGGTCTCAAAAAGCTAAGTCTGAGAAGCTACGAGTGATTAGGAATCAGTTAAAGTCTAGCCGAGAAGTGTTGAGTGAGAAAGAAAGAGGACCTATAGGTTGGGTGCTACTAACCATACTTAAGTCATCCAATTTCACACTTTATATGATTACATCCCCCTAGCGATGCAACAAATCAAAATACTAGGATAAAGGAAAAATAGAAAGCCTACCTGAACTTACCTATAAGGGAAAATCTCATGAAGCTATGTAATGTTGAATGTGCATAGAGAGATCATGATGTGATGTGTGAATATACAAATAAAAACATGAAGTAGATTATTTCTTACTAGATACACTATATCTAAAATAATAATGTACAAAATTTGAGTAAAGGAAGAGAGAGGAATGAATACACCTCATTGGGTATGTGAAACAATATAAAACCTATTATGATGCTAGATTATACTGAGTATATGCTAAATCAAGAGTAATATCATGAATGGAGATGGATGATCAATTCCCTAGAATGTGTCTTAATAATTCAAAGGATGTCCCTTTGGATCAATCATTGATAACTAAGTGAAGTTAATGAATCATGCATATGTTAATTAATATGTAGGCTGTATGTCCATCCCTCTGAATAGGTGGCTCAATAATATAAAGGTTGGAACTTTGGCTCCATAATTTCCTTATAAACTGAAACTATGAAGTGATACTAGTATAGAATATATGCCATATGAGATATCTCATGAAATCCATGAATGTGCTATAAATTTGACACTATGGCATGTATAGCTAAATGTGTGCGGGAAACTAGGCCACTCTTTGCCATTTTAAAATATGGAAATTAGAATTATATGAAAACCACTCCAAAATTGATGTACTAGGCTTATATTAAAGCCAAATTGATAACTCAAGTATTAAAAAATGTAAACTTGTATGAAATTTTAATTTGAATGTGATGCTAACCACCTACAAATAGAGTAAGGCACACAACTACTGAGAATGCCTAGAATAAATTAGACTCAAAAATAAAAGAAGATCAATGTGTTATGCACATTGCCCCCAAATACTAATGTATAGAACATAATTTTTTATTTAGAAGTTATGCCAACTACCTAATCTAAAATAAAAGTGATAACCATCATGCCATACAAGATAACCCACTGTATCTAAGAAAACTGTATTGAAGCTGCTAAATCTACATGATCTAGAAGTACAAAAACTATCCTTAAAATAAACTTTTTGCCTATTTTTGGAAACCCCAAGTGTTTTTATACCTAGATAGGAGCATCAAATTTTGGATACCCCTATTTTGGTGCTACTATCCATTTATGGTGCTAATGTCCATTTTTTATGCTAATATCTGGTGTGAAAACTGATTACTGATTTGAGATTGTTCTTATTTTTCTACTAAAATTTGACTAGTTTGATCTCTGGATTCTATCTTGACTATTTTTAATGTTGTTATTTAAATTATTATGAGGTTTTATCTCTGTGACAAATCCCTATTTGATGCCCCCTCTTTTGAGGGTAGGAATGATAAACCTATAATGACTGCTCTCAGAAGAAAGAGTCCTGTAAGTGTGTTAATCTCTATATATGCAAGATATAACATTGAATTTTTGGAAATATATTGCAAGATATAACAATTTTTGAATTGATATATCAATAGGGGTATGCCTAGATAGATATATTAATGTAAGAGCATGTGCATGATATTAAACTAGAATTGGAAATGTTAATTATTAGCTGGTTAGTAAGCATGAAGGGATCGAGCATGATGTCCATCATGGCATCCAAGAGAATAGGAAAATGCATGATATGAATCATGGAATTGAAAAAATTGAGAAGAAATAAAGCAACAAGCATATAAAGTAAGAAACATACAATGGTAGCCAAGGGGCCATGCAAATAAGGGACATGGACACATGTCACTCAAATTGGAAATAAACATGGAAGGCATGTTCATATGCCACATACACATAAAAATAAAATAAGTAAAGTTAGCACACATGCCACAGGGACATAAAGGAGTACAAAAAAATGACATTTGGAAATATCCTAAGGCATACACATGAAAAAGAAACAAAGGACATTGGCAAATGTCCTAAGGCACAAGCAAGAGACAAGCTAGAATTGAAATTGCAATCACATAAACTATGCTAATCAAGTAGAGAAAGCATGTAATAATTGGAAAGATACAAGCACATCTAATTGATCAAAGCAAATGTGAGAGTATGAAAAACATGCTTAGTATAGGACTAGGTATATGCTAAGAAATACACAAGTTCTAGATAATAGTGAGATGTTGATATAGTATTATGTGTAAGCTATAAAGTAATGTATATCAATATGATAAATCAGAGTCTGTGGTGTAGAAATGAAATAACCTAGATGGTGTAGTCATGTAGAAGATGCCCCCAATGGGTGTGTATAACAATGTATGTATCGAATGTAGAAGTAGGAATGCCCCTTCTATTGGTAAAATGAAGCAATCAAATAGCTGGATGTCACTGCACACACTCAAATAAGATCAAGTGAAGCATGGCAATGTATAACATTGATATACAATAGCATGAAATAACAAAAGTAAGTCCTAGCATGATAATAGTGATATAAATCATGGATGATGCATACAATCACAATATTTTTGGCATTTTAATTTTTTTTTAATGTTTTTGTATAGTCAAGGTAGGAGGTAATATGTACAATCAATGCTGGAAAGAAAATATGTGCAAGCAATACTAGAAAGAGAGTATATACAAGTATATACATCATAATATAAAAGACTAGGCTGGTGGTGGGAAGGGATCCATAGATGGAGCCTGTTGGGGATAAAAATGGAAGAAAAAAATCTCAACCATCATCAAATGTGTCAAGATAATCATCATAAGTATCATCATATACTAAAAATATTGTGTATGTGATGTCATCATGTCAAAGGTGAATCAAGGGTTACTCTAGTGGTGGAGATGTTGATTCTGCTCTTGGACATTTACCCTATTAATAAGTGAGTTTAGTGGAAGTGGTGGAGTTGGTTACTAATGGTGGTATAATCTAAATAATACCTTGATCCTATAGTTTATTAAATCTCTATTATAAGGCTATGCATGAATTTGTATCATGTTATATAATCCTATGAACAGTGAAAAATGGGTGACCATCCTGCTATGTCAATATATTGATATATCTATATCATAGTGTAGTTAGTGTGATTAGTCCATGATCAGGTAGTGTCTGTAACATGAACTGAGGCTAATTTTGTGTGCCACCTATCTGAATCTAAATAACTGACTTTTTATCTATAGAAGTAATTATGTGGACTGTATGTGCCAAGTGAGCTACCTGTGGCCATGAGTACAAAGTATATCCTGAGAGTGTAGTGTGAGATGCTAAAAATGATGTAGGATGTGGGATGAGATCTTTAGAGTTATCTTGGTACTCTCCTAGGACAACTAGTGTAAATCTCAATCCATAAAAATAATCATCTATGAATGTGGGTGCTGAATCATCATCTGAGGAAGCCTATAAATCTATATCAACATCATGTACATATGGTAACTTTGAATTTACCACAAGGGGTAATTGTACTATAGGAGTCTCATCAGCTATAGTAATAGAAGGCATTATTGCCAAAATATCTATAACTCATGGAGTAATTATGGAATCAACTATAGCTATTGGTTTAGTTGTCAGTAATGGTGGATATGTAACACATGCTAGAATTATGATCAATAAAGTAGTGGAATGGCTAGAGCTACTATGACTAATGAAAGAGTTGGTGCTGATGGTGTGACTATGAGTGGATTAATGTGGGAAGTGATAGTATTGACAACCTCATATGTATGTATTTGATTTAGAGAAATTTTATGAAGTGGTAACTTTACTATGAGATATGGTGTTCCATTAGATGAAATAGTCAAAGAAAACTCTGTAAGTCAATAATATCTAAATGGCTAGTTTTCTAATAGACATGTGTATAGATATACCTCATGGAGAAACTTAATACATCGATGGAGAGTGGAAGGGATAGCACCCATAATATGTATCCAAGGTCATCTAATTAAAATATTATAGTGAAGTTGACCTGGCATGACTTAGAACTATGTTGGGAGGGTTTTTGGGCCCACCATGATATCCAAAGTAATAATACCCAAAGTCTGTCATAGTATATCATCAAACCCTTAGATGTTCTTATATGTTTTTTGCATTGATACCAAATCTATACCCATGGCCTGTAAGAATGTGATATTACATAAATTTATTCTAAAACCACTATCAATGAGAACTCTCTTGACTGCATTAGTTTTGACTTGTACTTATATGAATAGTGGTAAATTTTGATCAATAACTATCTGAGAAGGCATGTCCTCACTATCAAAATAAATTGCATATTCTATATTTTTTAGAGTATTAACCACTGATGAAAAATAAGAAGCTTCTAAATCAAAAGGCATAAAAGTATAAGTGAGTGCTTGATAAAGAATTTCCTTGAATACATTATTTTTTTGAAGTAGTTCTAACATGGAAATTTTAGTTGGATTGTTTCTCAACTGATTGATAATGTCATATGCCTTGTGCAAATTTGCTTGAGCTAGTTGGTTGAACCTGTGATGGGTTGGAATAATAGGGTGAGGGGGCTCTTGGGTAGGTGAAGGAGGTAGAACTGCACATTGAGTAATATCTCTAACCACATTATCTACTATCTATATAGGAGTTGTAGTTGTTATGGAGGAGAGTGAAGATAATCGATGGGTCAAGGAGGTAGATGAATAAAAGGTGTCAATTAGGCTCTCTAGATACTAGTAGTGACCTGTGGAAGAGTTAAATGGACCATGTAACATGACTTGGTATGGGGAAGAGGATCCAAGGGAGGTGATGTAAGAGATGGATTAATATTTTTAAGAACAAATTGTCTAAGATCATCCCATACAATAATAAATAAGCATGAAATGTAGAGAATGAAACTTTGTACTAACATATGATAGACTTCATCATTCATGTACATGATAGGGCCCATTATGATTTATTTTTTATTTGCAAGAAATGTAAGAAGAATTTATAAATTCAAGAACATCATTTTTGTAACTTTTGTATGAATGTAAGGTGATACCTCAAACAACAAAGAAGGATATAGTATATGCAAACTAGAGATTTGTCAAAAATATTATTTGCAAAATACTATGATCTTTTGAAGTAGAAATTGATTTTTTGAGTTTGATATGCAAATAAATTTTTAGAAAATGATGTGAAAAGTACTAAAAATAACTGAGAATGTATTTGATGTAACTAGGGTTTGAAAATATTTTTTCCAAAATTAGTGCAGTCATTTGAAAATTTTTTATAGAGAATTTATAGTTTTAATTTTGAAAAATTGAGAAAAAATCTAAAGATATTTCTAAAAACATAAATATATTTTTCCTATTGGTTTGAAAGTGTTTGTATGCAAATAGGACCTAATATATGTAAACTAGTGTTTGGGTAAATTAACTGAAAAATATTCCAATTAATTTATAGTTTTATGATTTTTAAATTCAACAAAAATTAGGAAAATATTGTAAAAATTTAGAAATAATTAGCCCTAGGGTTTCTAGGGTTTTTATGTAAAAATTTGAAGTCGAGTTCACCAAATGTTTTATTAATTTAAGGAATTAGGTGTTTAATTCCCAAGAAAATAAAGGTTTGAGTAAATATAAATTAGTAAATAAATATGCAAGAATTAACCTACTAATTTATATAAACAAATATGTATTTTACCTTTTCTAAATATGATAAATGTAGAGAAATCAAACTTAGCTTATTCTAGGCTGAAATGGATGATGTAGGGTGTAGAAATGGCTATGTAGGGATGACAAACTATCATAAATAGGACAAATAACTCTATTTCTATATTGGACAAGAGTGTCAAACTTAGGACATCTTGATACTTGGAGATGTAGTCCACTTTATAGCATTGTTGTCCACTTTCAATGTTGTTGTCCACTTCTAGTGTTGTTTTCCACTTCTGGTGTTGTCCTAGTGGTCTAGCTTTTCTGGGTTCTATTCTATAGGCTTGTGACACTTTGGTAGTGAAATATCCAGGATTAGGTTTGTGTGGAGCTCACTGTGTGTCTGATTCAATATTCAAAACCATTAGGAGATCTTGGTACTTGAACTTTAGTAGCAAACTTGGGAAAGAGAGGAGGGGTTAGTGTGTAAAGGATATATTGGATGCACTTCACACCCTGTGTGTGGGCATGTTGTCTACATGTCAATACTTAAAGGAGGGATAAATTTAATTTATTTCTCCAATTTTATGTGTTGGTACAATTTTGTGATGTATGCAATTAGATTCAAAATTGGAATGTAGTTTGGATGACTAGAGACTAGTATGAATGCTTGAATAGACTTAAATTAGTATTAAAAGGCTGAATGAAGAGAATAGGGAAGAGTGCTTGAGTGTACTTTATTGTATTCTTGCTTCTTTTTTGTGAATGAGTGTGAACCCTTCTAAATGGACATTGAATGGAATTATATAGGGAAACAATGATCATGGGTTAGATGAGCTTGTATTAGGCTGACAGGGGAAAGATAAGGAATCAGGAAAATCTGATTGTTTAAGGCTAAAGTGAACTTGGACAATAACATCAAAAATAGGACACCCCTAAATTCTATCACTCTTATCCAAGTTTGGATCTATTGTCCTAGGATGATGAGACCTAAGGGGATGGATCTGGGTCTGAGAGGGCTATTTGGGTCTCAAAAAGCTAAGTCTGAGAAGCTACAGGTGACTTGGAATGAATGAAAGTCTAGTTGAGAAAGGTTGAGTGAACAAGAAAGAATACCTATAGATTGGGTGTTATTATCCATACCTAAGTTATCCAATTTTGTATTTTATATGATTATAATCCTCAACAACCCAATATGATGAGAGTTGCCTACATACCAATACTCTGAGGAGGGATCAATCCCAATGTAGTTTTACCCACTTAAGTGCTAGTGCAAGTGTAAGTGAATATATTATGATAGTTGACTTGAGTGGTTTGAATGTGCTTCAGACTATAAATATTGGAAATCTGTGCTTAGGAATGCTATAAATGGTAGTATGTACAAGTAAGAATAAAGATTAATAACCTTAATTGTGCATAACTTGTTCTGAGTTTGAATGTGTATTTTGCATCTAATTTCCATCTAGTGGTTAGAGTGATAAAAATCATATATGTATATTGTTTTATTTCTTGTGTCAATGATAAAAAAGGTTTAGAATGACCTTAGGAGGTTTTAGATTTGAAAATATATCTATTTTTGAAAAAAAGACGAAAAGGGTAATAACACCATTATTGGGACACTAGCACCATGTGGTGATATTATCCTTATTATGGTCCTAGTGTCCAAGTGGTAGAACACTAGGCATAAAGGGCCAAGATCAATAAAAGAATGTTAAGGACTACTTTCAAGATGACTAGAGATGCGTGTGGCTCGCACGATGGCTATATAAGTGTGATAATAGGCTCTAGGATAGGTCTAGGACTAAGTTAGAGATATGTAGTCTCAAGTAGCACTCTTAGCACTCAAATACCACTTTTAGGTGATTATATTTCCCCCCATTTATTCTAAAAATTCAAAAAAGTGAAATGACTAGGATAAAGGAAAAATAATCATACTTGGACTTACCTAAGAGGTGAAGCCTATAAAGTTGTGTCTGAGTGTGTGAAGCACACTCTAATACATGTCCTACAAGTGAAATGTGAATAAATCAATCCTTAAGAGATGTCAAAAGCAAAGATTAAATTGAGTAAGGAATTAAAACTAAGTAAAACGATAAGAGAGAGAAAAGGAATGGATGCACCTCACTACATATGTGAACCAATGCATAAACCTAGTGACAACACATGTGTGTGCTTATATATAATGATCAATAGGTGAATAGATTAGAATGAGATGATGGCTTGATTAGTCCTCATGTGTGGATGTCTGAAGAACTCAATCTAGTTTTGTCCCCATCATTGTCCACCCCTGCTTGATAGACCATGACCTATGAATAGCTTGGATTGGATTGGTGGTGTGTCCAACCCTCTCATGTAGGTGGATCAATAACTGAAGTATGCTATTACTCCATAATTATCCACCCATGTATAGAATATGAATCTAAAACTAAAATTACATGATGTAACTAAAAATTTCTAATTTGGTGTGTTAGCTCTATGGCCATTTAGATATATTAGGTAGCTAGGGCCCATCAAGAATGACAACCACTGTAGATGGAATAAGGCATGAATCTAGTGTGTAACCTATAATATGATGGTGGATGTATATAATGTAGAAAATGACATGGAATTTGTCATCCCATTTAATCAACTGGTGTGTTAATGAGCATATAAAAATAATGTACTACCCACATACCCCCAAATATGACATCTAAGCATATGGACTCTAGACTGAGTTGTAATAATCTGTATCTAAGTATCTGCACTTAATATGGGTATGGTCATGTCATGCATGATGTCAAAAATATGAGAAAATTAGTATGAATTTGAGAAAAATTAACAAATATATAATTGAACCTATGTAAACATGTATTGCACCTACTTTACTTTTTTGGCCAATCTAGGATTTTTTAAAATTGAGGCTACTGGACAATAGCTCCATATCTTGGATAGTAGTGCCATGTGGTTCTATTATCCCACTTTAGGTGCTAGTGTCTTACTATTATGATTTATATGCAATTGTAACTAATATTTTTTGGATTTTCCTATTGTGTTTACCTGAGTCTAATTTCTATGTTGAAAATGTATTATGAGTGCATTATAAGAGCCTGGTCTCTATGAAAAACCCTTGCAAATGTCTCCTCTTTTGAGGGGAGTTGTTTAACTTGTGCAAGAATTGTCCTCAAAATAAAAATGCATACAAAATGTGTGTTAACTAGAGCATATATGATATATGTGTAATAATCTAATATAATGTGTATACATAACACCATAATGTAAGGTAATATAAGCATAAGTATGCAATATGCAATGTGTGTCATGTTTAGCATTCACAAGGGCGTCGAAATAGATATAAAAATGTATGTAATAGCAAATCTAAGTAATAACTAAGTTTCTACCTGGGGGATGGGGCATGATGTCCATCACAACACCTAATTAGGGAGAGGAGATGCATGATGTCCCTCATGTCATCTAAAATTAGAATGTGTAACAAGCAAGAGATAAGTGTCATGGCCATAATGCATACAATAAAGCATACATACAACACACATGAGGCATGAAAAGTCAGCCAAGGGGCCATAATAGAAGGGACATGGGCACATGTCACTAAATATAAGAAAAATAAGACATAAAAAGACATGTTCAATTGTCCAAATTCACAAAAAACAAGCAATTTGGACTAAAGCCACATATAAGGACATGTTCAAATATCTGCATACACAATCAAGAAGGCACACATAAGGATATGCACACAAGTATAAAGCATACATATTATGAATATAAGTTGCATCGATCCATATAGCAATGGCATATTCAAATGCCCTTCAATATAAGAAGCATGGAGATACAATCAAGTCTAAACTAAGAAATCTAGAAATGAAAGTATGCATGAACATGTAATAAAATATGTGTAAGAACTAAGAGGTACATATGTTGAGTTTAAAGTAATAGTATCCAATAAAAAATCTAAGTGTAGCATGATCAATATAAAGATATAACAATTATAAATCTATGATGTAGAGTTTAGAAATATGTAACCTAGTAATCAAAACTATGTATAGGGTGGCCCCAAATGGGCAAATGTATCAAATGAAGACTCCATGTATCTATGTATATGCCCTCAATGATTAGATATTAGTAAATTTATATTTGTGTAGTGGACCTGAATCCTATAGTAATATGCAAGCACTCAATAAGAACAAGTGAAGCATGTATATATGATAAAAATTGACTTTACTAAGATAACTAGCATATGTAGTGTCTAGAAAATGTAAGAGATGTAAACATGGTGATGCATACAATTTGTAATTTTGTGTTTTATGAGTAAAAATATTTGAATGTTTTTGTGGTTTGGTATAGTATATTATTTTTTTAATTTTATGGATAGAAGCTATGTACAAGCAACATGAAAATTAAACTATGTATAAGGAGCAAGAGATAAGTAGAGTATGTCCACTACGGGAGGAATAATACTAACTGATGAGTCTCATGGGAGACTCACTATCAATGTGGTATGTGTCAAAAATAGGAATGGTAATCTCTCATGTAGTGTGATTGTTATGCTAGAGTTGAAGAGTGTTTTAGTATGAATCTGAGTATTGTTCATCATTGAAATCATAATAATCATAAGAACCTAGAATGCTAGAGGGATTGCCTCATATTGTGGAGTTGACCCTTTTAAATTATGCTTTAGAATATTGTTTGTGATTTTTCCCTTTCAAACTATGATTATTTTAGACATATGGTGCTATGGAGGCTCTTTTAATAGAAAACCTTTTTTTGAGAATGTTTGTTGGCTTAGCATGCTTTTAACTATGCAACATAAGTTATTGCTCTTTTTATAACATTTTCTATGTATTTAGAATTTTTAACTTGATAAATTACATATTTGAATGATGTGACTTAAGATGTTTAATAAATCCCAAACCTTGTTGACCAACATTATCAACTAATAGAATAGGAGTAGTGATGTCTTGGGCCTGCTTTTCCAAATATTGACCGTGATAATCAAACTGTTGTAGATATTTTTGACCAAAACCATATTGCTTTAAAATTTGAGCCTGAATTTTTAAAGGTAGATTTGCATATTTTAATTACTTTTCTTGTGATTGTTATACTATTTATTGTTTTGATTATGCTTTGTGAACATTTTCTATTTTGATTTATGCTTTGGCAACCATTTTTTTACTGTTTCTAAATTTAACCCTTTTTAAATTTATATATGTGCCATTGTATGTTGTTTGGATGATGTGTTGTTGTTTGAGTTATTTGTATCCATTATCTATTGTATTTTCATTTTCAATGATAAACATGAATCAGTGTGGTGCCCATGTATTATATGACATGCAAAATAATATTTAGATCTCCTCATCGGGTGAAGAGGGGTTTCATTGATCAAATTAGCTTTAATCATTTCCCTTAGTACATCACTTAAATTCTTATTTTATTTTTTAATCATAATTTGTATATTTAATTTATTTGATAATGATTTGGATATGAAAGAGTGATAGGCACAACTTTGCTAGGTGTAAATGCATATACATAGTTTACGCTAACATATTCTTAAGAATGCATACATGTAATTTGATTTGCCAATAATGTGACATGTTCACTTAATAACTGATTTTGATTATTTAAATATGATATTATCTTATTCATACTGATAATTTGATCATTTAGAGTCTCATAAGTGAGAACCCTAGTTGCTTCTAATTGAACATGTAGGCACACACCTTTTAGGGAAGAGGTGTGAATACGCTAAGTATGGGGATTAGTATCAATGTTATAGACTACTTCATCTCATTGAGGAGTGATATAATAGGCCTATCTTGAGGGAAATTATCTATCACCCTCATGGAGATGAGGAAGATAAGGAGATTCTTTCTTGTGCATAAGATATGGCATTGAAACTTGAAACATAGTTGGTAGCTTATGTACTAAAGCCTCTATGTGTGTAAGGCTTTTTTTCTTGATTCAAATTTTCATAAGAAAAGAATAATATGCTAGAGATAAAATTAAATATGAAATACATTTCAATTTATATAAAGCATCATGTACACATGTGTTTATGTCTTTTTTGAGTTCATTCCGAATTAAAGGAAATAATCATGCAAATGAAAGCATTAAACTTTGCACCAAATAGTGATAAAATTCTTATTTCATTATTATAATGATTATATGAAATACAAGTTATAATATATATGGAGCTAAAATTTAATTTTTGGTATTTTAATGCTATAAACATAAAACTTAGGGCTATCTAGGGTTAGGGTTTATGCAATATTCGAAGTACATTGGGTTCACCAAATGTTATAATCATTTAGGACTTAAAAAGTATAAATATTATGTTGTTAAAGGGTCTAAGTATGCTAAATTAGGGTAATAATATGTAATAAATAGAGCCACTTATTGTTTATAGAATTGACTAACTTTAACCTTTCTAAAAATAACAATAAATAGTTTAAGTAATAACTTAGGTAGAAAGTCACTGAGGCAGATTATATGGGGGATAGAAACTAAAGAAAAGGTTGGTCTGAGTGTCACAAAATGGATCATGGTGTAAAAAAATCTCTTAGAAATTAAAACCCTAATTGGGTAGTATTGTCATTATTGAAAATGTGGTGGTAGTGTCCTTGTATTGATAGTAGTTTCTTATGTGCAGGATTATCTTAAGTTTTTGGGTGTACTTATGTTTGGGTATATTAGGTATTTTCCTACATATACATGCTATAAAACCATATATATTTCCTATTTTTATTGAATTTGTGATCAAACCCTAATCTTCCATGTGTCTAGGGATTTTGGTTAATACAAGATGAAATGGGTGTTTGTTAGTGGAGTAGGCTAGACATCCTCAATACCCTGTTGTGATGAGAGTTGTATACATACCAATAATTTTAAGAGGGATCAAGTCTAATGTAGTTATCCCCACATAAGTGATGGTGCAAGTACAAGTGAAGCTAGTATGCTAATTGACTTGAGGTCTTTGAATGTGCTTGAGATTGAAAATCTAGGTAATCTAAGCTTAGGAATGTTGTAGATGGTAGTATGAAGAAGTATTGAAAAATATGGATTGATACTTGATTTCCATCCTATGTGCTTATAGGGTTAAAAATCATATATTTATATGATTCTATTTCTTTTGAGGGTGATAAAAGAGGTCTAGGCTGACCCTAGGAGGTTTTACATTTGAAAAGATATCTGTTTGTGAAAAAAAGAGGGAAAGGATAATAATGTCATTATTGGGACACTAGTGCCATGTGACACTACTACCCTTATTATGATGATAGTGTCTAAGTGGTATACCACTAGGCATGAAGGGCCACGATTAATAAATGAGGGTCTGGGATTGATTTAGGCCCACATGAAGGTTGGATAAGTATGATAATAGGCTCTAGGATAGGTAGTCTCAAATAACACTCTTAGAACTCAAATATAAATTTTAGGTGATTACAACACATTATATTGGCTTATTATGTAGATATCATATATGCCTAGGCTAACATACAAGCTACATAGAATTTATTTATATGATAATTATTTCATAGGTTCAATAACTCCCTTAAAAATATGGGGCATTCATAAGGGTTTATCACATAAGACAAGCCATCTGAGTACACTCTGATTATAATTTTTAGTATATAGACATAAAAAATAGAGCTTGGAATTAGGAAAACATAGTGGAAAATAATCATGCATAGATCAATTATCTTTTAACACATAAACAATATAGAAAGACATTGGGATGACCTAGTAGACACTAACATAGTACATTACCATAAAAGGAACTACACTACTATTTGGCAGTCCCATAAACAATAAAATCTAGATTGGCCATAAAGGTATAACATTTATAGTTCATGTTTGCATAATATCAGTCACAAATTATCACTTACGCTCATTTTATTCTTAGTTTTGCATAAAATCATACAAGTTAACTCAGATAGGGGACATCATGTGTAACATGATCATTTCCATTTTAGTTTTAAATATGCTCATATACAGGTAATATAACTTAGTTTGGAATCCATACGCATAGATATTGAAATTGGATGCATGTATATGAGACATTATTTTTGTATGCTCACTTTTACACCAATTGATTAAATGAAATGAAAAAATCCATGCAACTCTCCATGTTATTAATCTAAACACCATTTCCACTAGTTTTGTACCATATTGATGGCTTAATCTATCTACATTAGTTGGCATTACTGATTAGAGCTTGAGCTACATACTCGAGTGCCCAAGAGGCCCATGAGAAATTTTTCATTTTAGAGTTTTTAAGTGGCCCCAGAGCCATCCTACACATTTTCAACTACATCACACATCTTTAGTTACATTGTGTAGTTTCAATTATAGATGCATCTACTACACATGGGTAGGTAATGATGGAGTCATAGCCTACTTGAGTTATTGAGATACCTACATAGGAGGGTTGGACAAGCCATCAGTCTAATGTAAGTTATTCATAGTTTATGATCCACCAAGAAAGGGTGGGAAATGATGGAATCAATGCCATCTTGAGTTGTTAACCCACAGACACATGGGGATTGATCAAACCATTAGCTCAGTCCTAGTTATTCACCAATTAATCACCAGTTACATGCACACAGGATGTCACCATATTTTTGCATTAGTATATGTACCCAATGATGTGTATTCATTATTTTCCTCTTTCTCTAATCTTTTTACTCAGTTTTGTCTTTACTTTTGATATCTCTTAAGTAAGGACCGATTCATTCATGTTTCATCTAAAGGACATACAATAGAGCATACTTCACATACTCAAACCCATATTCATGGGCTTCGCCTCTTAGGTAAGTCTAGGTATGCTTTTAGTTAATTTATCCTATTCATTTCACTTTGCTACATTTGTAGAATAAAGGGGAGGAAAATGTAGTCACATAAAATGCCACTTGAGTGTAATAAGTGTTACTTGAGACCACCCTATTCCTAGTTTATCCCTAGACATATTTTAGGTCCTCTTTTAATCCTTATCCATATTTCATGTCAGTACAACACATCCATATATATCCCAAAATTAGTCCCAAACCTTCCCCTAGGCATCTAGGCCCCTAGTGCCCCAAGTTCTACCACCTAGACACTAACACACCCCTTTGGATACTAGTGCACTATGCTAGTGGATAAGGGACCACACTAGTGTCCCTTACTTATTTTTAACCCCAATAGACATATTTATAGTTATATAGGCACCTTAGGGTCAACCTGGATTTAAATCACATCCTAACAAGCACTAGATCAATATATATATATACACTAGGTTTATCCCTTTACCCACTAGATTGGAAATTATATACAAATACTCATGAAAAATTTAGAAAAAATTATGAAAATCAATGTCATTAATCCTTATTTTTCCCTAATTTTGAATATAACCATCTACAACATTCCTAATATTAGATTAATTAGATTTTTAGTCTCAAGCACACTCAAAACACTCAAGCCAACACTCATACTAGCATTCAATTGTACTTGTACTAAACACTTAGGCATGAGAACTATATTAGGCTTAATCCCCTCTCAAAGTACTAGTATGTAGGAAACTCTCAACATAGTGGGATGTTGAGGTCATGTTCAAACTACCTAGATAACATTGCACTTTTTCTATATATGATCCTAAAATACCATAATAATATCAATTTATAGGGTTTGCTCCCAAATTAGTCAAAACTATGTCATAGGTAGCGAATCAGGGTTTGTCCACATAGACATGTGTCTCAGACCCAGGTGAGGCTATTCCCAAATATCAAATAATTTTTAGCAATAGGACACTAGCATGGTAGGGAAGACACTAACATAATGTGATACTATCTAGGGGATCGTGCTACTATCTAGGAGGATTTTTGAGACCTATTGCAGGTTTATGACACTCTGATCAACTTTTGCACCATTTTCTAGCCTCCAATTCAATCATCTCAATCAGTTTCCAACTAATTACATAATTGTGTAATTCATTGTTATTATTAGAAGAATTAGATTAGGTCAATTATTGTACAAATTAGTTAGTGAATTTATTGCATATCTAGTAGCTATATTTATTTCATATTTATTCCCTAATTTACTATTCTAGTACTTTAACAACCTAAGGTTTACATTCTATAATTCTCTTAGAAGTTAAATCATATACATGATAATCAGGATCTTGCACAACCTATGTTTGATTCATCCATGTAAATCTTTTAGTTGCAAATTGATACTTATCATATCTTACAATATGCAATCTATTTATGTGTTGTAAGTTCTCATGATGGAAATGTAACTCTTCAATATTGGAAAACATTGTGATTTTATAATCTTTTTATTTAATATCTCATATTGTGGAAAGAAGTTGTGATATCATTTCTTGCATTATAAAGTGTTTTGGGAAATATTATATATGGTTCCTTGATATTGTTTTGTACTAATTCATAGTGATGTGTTATAATTAATTAATGATTATATTGGGTTGTTGAGAGAACTAATATAAATAGGTGGGTCGTATGCATATGTAAACTTTCCCCTACATGTGATCCAATTAATTAGTGATCTTAAGGATCACATTTAATATTTTGAGAGAGATATTTTTTTAAAAACTATGATCTATAAATAAAAGATATGGGGATCTAATGTTGTAACCCATCTCATTTGATATTTGTGTTTTATTATCATTATGTGTGTAAGATGTATTTTTTCAATGAAACCAAACATATAATTGTTTTATTATTATTGCACTTCTGATCATTATGTATTAATATTTTAAATTTTAAAGGCTTGGTGGTCTAAGTCATATTTTATTTAGACCCTAATAATGACTATATCATAGTTCTAATAAAGATGTATCATTTCTCTCAATCTATTGGTTTATATATAAAACCATGCATTATACCCTTGAATCTAAAAATATAATTATGAATAAGATTATATTAACCCTGGTGATGGTTGATAATTCACTCAAATGTAGCATGTGGTCCCTTATTATTGATAGGAATGTGTCTTCCAATTTAAACAAAGTATTACGGTAACTACTAAGTAGAGTGTGAAGTTAATATAAAGCATGGCATATTAAAATTCTAATAAATATTTAAAACAATATTATATAATTAACAACATATGTATCAAGAGAGAAAAAAAATTAAAATTTAATTAAGGATCTTCATAACCATCTAAAAAAATAACTCATTTCAAACATTGGAAAGATTTTTGCTCGTGCTAATTCCAATTATTATGCATGATAAGGAAAAATTGGTCATATTATCCCATTTAGTATAAAAGGTGGTATAATTTAAAATTTAAAAGCCTTGAATATTATTAAAAATATGTCAAAGATCATATTACACTCTTGGTATTGGGATAAAATAAATTTATGGTTATTATAGATATTGCACGAGTATTTATGAATAATGTTTCAACCTTAAAGTTGGATAAATATTAAAATTACTCATTTCAAACATTGGAATTTTTTTCTCTCATGTCAATTCCAATGATTATACATGAGAAGGAAATAAATGGTCATGTAGGCCCATTGATTATAAAAAGTGTCACAAGTTAAAATTTAAAGGCCTTGACTATTACTTAAAATATGTCAAGTTTAAATTAACATTCTTAACATTAGGAGCAAGTAAATTTATGATTGATATAAAAATTGCATGGGAATATGCAAATAATGTTTCAACCTTAAAATTAGATAAATATTAAACAATTGAAAATTTATATTAATCATCCATACATAAATAAAAGTACTAAACATACCACATAACAAGTGTCGTGTTGTGGCTTGAGTACCTATCATAGGATTGTGCATTGGGGATGATACTATTGGAGGGTTAATGAAAATAAAGTAGAATAATACTATAAAATATAACATGAAAAATATTAAATTCAAATAAAAGAAAACATAGATGCAAGGTAACAGAGTGTGATATTTATATAGATTCATTGAATTAGCTATAATAGTAATATTACTCTCTAATAAAGGTAAAATAAATATTAACATTATTTAATATAGAAAGGGAAAAGTAATTTTAAATGTTGAAGACCAAGGTTATCTATTTACACATGATAAACTTGAGAAATTTTCATTCAACTACATGCAATAGAGTTTTTACCTTCTATCAGAATCTATTTGACTAAGTTGTATCAGTTGGCATATGTATGAAGATGATGTCCTTTTGAAGATGGCTTTATGTGAACTTAGAAGTGTTCAAGAAAAGTAAAGTGCTACTAGAACCAAGGATTTGAATCTTGAAACAAATGTATGCTATTTTTGAAGTGATTATAATTATTAGAAATTGATATGGGAAAATATTAAATTAGACATTTAGCATGAGGTTGGTGCAAAGAGTACTTACCTTTAGAATGATGGGGATTTTATGGTTTGGGTTGAGCTTGTGTGGCTACTTTGTTGAGATACGAAAATTTTTATGGCCTTTGCAATTCATATACGAGTATAACTTAAAGAAATAAAGTTATTTATCAATGTTATAAGCCTATGGTTGAAGATTTTAAAAAGGTTAAATTTTCACGTAGTTGCATACCTTCGTTGATGATGTATGAAACAATATATGTAATGAGATTATTTTTGTCAATTTTGAAAATGCCTTACATGGTGAGTTTTGATAGCAGATGAATTATGTTTTCCTTGTTTTGTACATACTCTATGTATGATGTTATCCTTACTGTCGATAGTAATTTGTCCAGTACTTATTATTTACAATGAATTGTAGGTTGTTCTTGTCTTTAATTTTTATATTGCATAAAAGTCGATGTGAATATAATTATGTATATTCCTTCTTGAAATTGTTGTATTAAGTTATGGTTTCTTTCATGGGCTTGAATTGGTCTACCATGAGATTACAATTTGTGCAAATAAGTTCAAATAGGGTGGATTATGCTTTTACAATTAACAAAATAGGGTGCACCTGCTTTGGCAAAAACAATAGATTTTGTTATTGGCATTTGATTTATGTAAATAGGTAGTTATATAACATGTTCATTTATAATTTACCTCAGTTGTTGTGTTTAGCAAGGCTTGTATATGTTGAACAACACTTTTGTGATTGACACAAGTGATGAATGTAGACTGAGTGCTTAGCAATGTTATGTCTTTTGTATCACTCCATTTTGATAGGTTTTTGGAGAGGTAAATAACTAGTTCTTTCTTTCATATTTTATTTTCAATTTAACAGTACTGATATATGAGTGTGTGGAATAAATACACTTGCCATTTGGAGAAAAAAATGGATTTATTTTTTTGAAGGGGAACATGCAATGTGTTATTTTTAATTAAAACTACATTATACAAATTTTGGCTTACCTTTATTATGTTAGTTGGCAAGTTTCCATCTATTATGTCCACGATGAGATAGTTACTCATCTTTTGTGCATATATATATATATATATGCACAAAAGATGAGTAACTATCTCATCGTGGACATAATAGATGGAAACTTGCCAACTAACATAATAAAGGTAAGCCAAAATTTGTATAATGTAGTTTTAATTAAAAAAAACACATTGCATGTTCCTATATATATATATATATATATACATATATATATATATATATATATATATATATATATATATACACACACACACATATATATATATATATACATATATATATATATATATATATATACATATATATATATATATATATATATATACATATATATATATATATATATATATATATATATATATACATATATATACATATATATATATATATACATATATATATATATATATATATATACATATATACATATATATATATATATATACATATATATATATATATATATATATATATATATATATATATATATATATATATATATATATATATATATGGATATATGGTTACTACTATATTAAAGTCATATATCTTTGTCTTGCATAGAATCTGGTGACTCATCGAGTTCAGGATGAATAATTATTGTAATTAAACTTGGTCAATGATTTCTGTTGTAATGTTGTCATTTATTAGCACTATAAAGTTTGAATCACCTCTATCATAGTCACTTTTTAGAGAAATTGAGAATTTTTTGATAGATATTGAATTCTATGGAAGAAGATTCTTTTTATTTTTTTATCCATAGATATTGTACATTTACAATTATTGTCATCTTACCTTTTTCATCTATCATGTCAATTCTAAGTAGTTCTTTTGCCTTTTACCTATCAAGCACTGTCTTATTTATGAAAAGAATGTATCCTTGGAAGGCTTCTCCACTTATATAGTTGTTTATGTCATCAATTATTAATGGCATGTTATCTAACTTTTTGGGTCTGCATCAAAAACTAGTGTGAATTTGCTTTTATTGTTTAGAAAAATGCAAAACATATCAAATACAACTAAAAATTAATACATTTCCTGAGGATAAATTGGAACTAAACTAGTTTTTTGAAAGCAAAGGGAAGAAAATTTCATAATTGAGATGGCAAAGACAATTTTAGTGCAATAAGTCTAGTAATAAAAAATATATAAATGCAAATGTTGTATTAATAATTATAAATAGTGTGAAATAATATATAGAAATTCTAGAAGTCTCAAAAATGTCAAAAAAAAAAAAAAAAAAAAAAAAAACCTCAAAATAAATTCAAGACATGTACTAAATGATGTGAGAGATGCAAAGTGGTTTCATCATTTTAGGCAAGGGTAATGATTTTATGACTATTATTGGTGATACTAATTGATGTAACCTATATATTGGTTTTGCATAATACAATTGCATACAAACATCCAAACATACAAATCTATTGAAATTATATAAAAAATCCACAAGCTAATTGATCTATTATGGGCAAGTATTAAAAGAAATGATTTTCATTATATCATTTTTTTTTTCAAATTACTTCTTTTAGATCAAATGCATGCACATTAATCATGTTAATAATTTGATTTGTGTAACAAATAAACATCAAAGTCATTCACAAGCAAAATTAAGTATCTAATAGTTTGGTAAAAAATAACTGAAGAACTATTAGATTGAGTAGTTTTAGATTGACTGTTGTACATTATAAAAATAGTATAACAATTGTGAGTAAGACACTGTTGATAATAAAGAAATGAAATGAAAGACAAAATAAAAAATGATAAATAACTAATAACTCATTTCTCATAAAGGAAAGGTGGAAAAAATATACATATTTCACAAAACATGCAATACATGTAAAGATAATTTGAAGAATGTAAATCCATCCACCAGACACAAATGGTGGAATTTTTTTTGGCTTATCATAAACCAAATTGGATAAAATTCACATATCATAGAGATAATTATTTATTACATCTACTTAAGACTAATAGTAAACATTTCAGACTATCTTTGTTTAGGCAAAACATAAAAGAAATTAACAAAATGAATAAAAAAGACATTTTATCCATGGAAATAAATATGTTTATGTTGAGAATATGACAATTTACCCAAGGTTAGCATAAAAATTATGAATTAAAGAATTATAGTAGCCTATTGAATTTAACTATAACTTAGAAAATAATATCAAAATTTATGTCAAGAATTCAATATAAAACAATATCAAAAACATCTCATGTTGATGACTTATAAAAAGAGTATAACTTTTTATTTGATTCATTATCTTCGAAAACTAAGGGATTTTTAATAAAATAATGATTTATATTGGAAGTAAATTTAATATGTATTTAAAAGGAGAGTATGATTGAAGTAATGAAATTGTAAATGCATACCTTTTTATTTGGTTCCATGTATTGATTTCTTGGATAGTTGAAGCCCTGTTAGTAAAATAGGGATGCATATTGTAAGTAGATGTAATTTGTTTTTAATAATAGAGTATGACTAAAACAATGAAATTTTAAATGCATACCTTTATTTTGGCCTGGTTTCATCATTTTTGGCATGTTTAGTTTTAGTTCATTGTTCCATATATATATGATGAGATAATAAAAAAGGCTATCCAAATTTGCAATGTTTTTCTTTTTGCTCAAAAAATTAAATATTGTAAAGTAGTATATATTAACTTATTAAATTTAGGGTTCACTTTAAGAGGCCATGATGAAAACCCCTTAGGTTTGTTTAGGTGAATTGGATTTCCTCCCTTGGTAAATTAGAGTCCATAGAGAAGGTAGAAAATCACCCTATTTATTTTCCATGATACTATGCTATCACATGATTTCATGATGCTGAGTGACTCAAGATGTCAAGCATATTCATGCTGTCAAGCATCATAATGCTAACATGCAACATTATACTATCATATGTCATTATGCTATCAGATGGCACTACACCACCAGGTGGTACAATGCTATTGTAACAACATGCAGTCACATGACAACATGTTGTCATGCAACATGTTGCTATCATGCAACACTATACCATCATGCAAAAATATGCTATCATGTGATAATATGCTTTCATATGATAATATATTGTCATACAACAATATGCTATCATGAGACAGTATGTTGTCATATGATAATATGCTATCATGTGACAATATGCTATCATGTGATAATATGCTATTGCATGATGATATGTTGTTGTGTGATGATATACTATTACATGATGATATGTTATCACATGACAATATGATATCATGTATCAATATGCTACCACGTAGTAGCATGCTACCATAAAACACCATACTTCCATGTGAGACCATGATATCCTAAGACACTATGGTGTTACATGGCATAAATCTACCATACAACATCATGCTATCATGAAAAATCATGCTTTTGCACAATATCATGCTACTTCATAGCATTAAGGTGTTGTACGACACTATGTTATCATACATCATTACACTACTACATGATAACACATTGCCCCACCTATCATTGATCATCAGTCATGCTAAATAATTTTTTTGGTTCACCTTCTTGCTTATAAATACCACTGTAGTAACCTAATTTTCACACTTTGCTTAAATTTTTTTCTTGTCCTACCTACTTCCAACTCAACCTACCTTCTTCCAACTCAACCTACCTACTTCCACCTCAATTTTTTCAAGATTTTAATGACTTCGACATCCACAAAAACTTAGAGTTAATTAGGGAGGATCTAAAACTATATTTTAAAAAATTTATTGTGTTTAGATTTTCTATAAATATTGGAGAAACCTAAATCCTTTATTAACTAGATTGATTAATGCCAGCTTAGAAGCTTGGTGAAGTTGCCTTAATACGATATGACTATTAAAAAAAACCTACTATGATCTTTGGTTATCTATTTTAACCATAGTGAGAGCCATTTCTATGTTTGATTTAATAATAAAATAATATCCTTTGGCACCTCTCCATTGGATATCTATAATTTATAAGGTCTTCCACATTATAATCTAAGCCCTATTAGAATTGAGGTTGTCTTATTTGATGTTGATAAAAATTAGTTGGAGTCAATATACAAAGTTTCCATTGACCCCGATGGTAAGTCAACATTAAATTTATTAATGAAATTAACATTTCTTAATTATACCTAAATCATTTATTATAAATAGTTTGGCATCCTAATTCAATTTCATGTTTTAACTTTTCTATTTTCATTATAGATAGTCAAAATCAAATGGGGATCCTCATTGAAAAAATCACCAATCCATTTCTCAAATCTATTGTCCATTTCTTTCAAATGATAATTGTTTTATAGGAAAAACCATTGAACATTATCTTCTTGGTTTTTTACTATATTATTCATTCTCTCTCAGGTGTTGTATGTGATTGGTGCATAGTTATATCTAGTAGGGTTAGGGCAGAGGTGAATTTTGCTTTCTCAAAAGACACTTGTATCATTTCATCTTCTAACTACATTATGTCCTTATACTTTGAGGTCTTATATAAAATCCAAAATACTATAATTCCCATTGCCTTCCATCAAAAAATGAAATCTAATGATTTATCTATCAAGGAATAGGAGGTAAGTTTAGTTTTCTCAAATCTCATTTTTTTTACATTATATATATTTAAAATTTTAACATTTTTAGCCTATTATTTATTACAAAAAAGAGTACATGTTTATGACACAAGAAAATAGGTAACAAGTAAAGGTCGACATGCTCCAGAGGGCTCTAGTAATACTCAGTCCATGGAGTCTTCGTTTGGTTCATTTTGAATTATGAAATGACCAATAACTAATTCTATTTCATCTCCACTTCTAGGTTCCCCTAAATTTCCTTTAATGTCTTTTTCTTTTTTAATTCAATGGAATAAAATAATATTCATATTGGTTTTTTCTGAGAGTTGACTATCAAAATGTTACTGTTAAGGATTCTTCCACACAACACAATCAATGTTTTCTATTACAATTTTTTTTTGATTTGAAGTTTATTATAATTTTCTATTTAATTAACTGGACAAATTTCTCATTTGGTAACCATAGGTGAAACCACCAATGTC